>LPNX010401080.1:75230-150883 GCA_001517045.1 Pseudotsuga menziesii
GATGATGAACATGATGAAGATGATGATGATGAACATGGCGATGTTGATGATGATGATCGATGATCAATGATCATGGTGATGATGATGATGATGATGATGACGACGATGGTGATGATGATGTTGATGTTGAGGATGATGATGATGATGATGATGATGATGATGATGATAATGATGATGATGATGATGAGGAAGAGGATGAGGATGATGATGATGAGGATGATTTTGATGATGACGATGGTGATGATGATGTTCATGATGTTGATGGTGATGATGATGATCATGTTGATGATGATGAGGATGATGATGATTTGACGATGGTGATGGTGATGATGATGATGAAGATGATGATCATGATGATGAAGATGAACATGATGAAGATGATGAAGATGAAGATGATGATGATGATGATAATGAAGATGAGCATGATGATAAAGATGAACACTATTTTTGTTTTTACAAAACGCGCACGCGATTAGTTTGTATATAACGTGCATGCGTTGTGCTTATACACAATGTGCACACATTTTGTTTAAGTAAATCGCGCTCGCATATTCTTTAAATTCAAAAATTTATTCCCTCCAAATGATAAGACCGAGCCTCCACCCATGCTTTCATGGAATTCCTATGCCTATGTGTCTGCTTTGTACTTTGCTTCGGATTCAACATGCCTGTGCCTTGGAGTATGATAACCAATGGCTAATTCAGCATTATATCCAAATTTTCAATATGCTCGTGTTTAGCGGTTTGTCTGATTATGCGGCACACCTCCATTTTTTATGAGATTTTAGAAACAAATATGGTTTTTTTTGCAGATTCTAAATATGTAAATTTTAACAAGAATACATAATTTTTTCTATTTTTTTCTTATTTATCTTCTGTCATCACTCCTCAACTCAAAAAACACACTGGTAGTGTTTCGTCCATATCTCTTTTGTTTCTCAACCATTTAAACAAAAATTGTATGGTGCACTAAAGAACACCAACCTCTACATGCTATAAAAAACCCATTTCCAAATAATTGCATTAAGACATTCAAATGTTGCACCCACAATTGACGTACCGTTTTCGAGGTTTGATCTCTTAGATAAAAAAAATAAATAAAAAATATAATTTTTATTATTGGAAAAATAGTCGTGCAGTAGTCCTATATGTTCTCTATATGTATACCGGTTTTCATAAGTTTATTCCATCATTTAGACACTCAGATGCTGCACCCACAAAAACATATACCTTATAATTTGTCCGAAAAATAAAAAGTGCCCGTTAAAATTTATCTAACTTTAGATAGTTAACAACATTTTCAATAGAAAAAAAATATATATTTGGAAAGGTCATTCAATTTCCTACATTTCTTGTTTTTAACTGATCGCAAGATTCATTGTGTAAGTGTCTCAAAATATCCATGCAAGTTTATGGATGCCTGTTTTTTCAGTTTTGTATTGCATCTAAAGCGCCAAAAGAGACCTTCAACTTCTTGCACACACCCAAACACTTAAAAACACAATTTGTTAGTAATTCATTTACAATAACAATTATAGTTTTTTTGTTTTTTGTTACAATTAGATCTACTTTTTTGGTTATGAATACTAAAGATATCTTTTATGTAGATTGGCTATTGGCTACGGTGGAAATATATGGTGAGTTACTCTTTCAGTCGTTGGCCTACCCAAAATTTCAAGGGATCATCGTTGCGACTTGTGGGTTCGTGAAGGAAAGAAGAAAATTAATAGTTAATAGCAAGGGTGTCATACAATTAAAAACGATAATTTGATGGATATATTTAATTTGCGATTGATATATAATTTATGTAAATTTAAATTATAATTTATTTCATAAATATTAATATATAATTTTTTTTTTAATTAAAAGATAAATTTAAATAATCTTAATTTTTGAAAGTTTTAAATTTTAAAATAAATATAAAATTAAATAGTTTATTAATTCTATATTTTGGATTTTCTATTAAATTTTAATTAGAATAGGGTAAAATAAATGGTAAATTTTAAATTTATAAGTATTCAAATTAAGTTTTTAATATAGATTGGTAATCAAATTACATAAAAATATATAATAAAAAAATTAAAATAATAAAATATAAAACAATATTTTATAAATAAAAATGATTAATATTTTTTTTTTAATAAATCTAAAACCACAAAGCATCACATCTATAAAGATATTATGTAATTTATAATAACATTCTTTCTTAAAATTAAGTAAATAAATTATAAAATGAATTGAATAAAATATAATAATATTTACAAAAATTCTTTCTTAAAATTAAGTAAATATTATAAAATAAATATAATATAATATAATAATATTTACAAGAATTTTGGAATTTATAACATTACAAATTAAATTGAGTAATTATTATGAAATAAATTAAATAAAATGTAATAATATTTACAAGAATTTTTTAACTTATAATAACATTCTTTCTTAAAATTAAGTAAATATTACAAATTAAATTGAGTAAATATTATGAAATAAATTAAATAAAATGTAATAATATTTACAAAAATTTTGCAACTTATAATAACATTCTTTCTTAAAATTAAGTAAATGTTATAAAATAAATTGAATAAATTATAATAATATTTAAAAAAAAATTTCCAACATTTATATAAAAAATTTATAACATTACAAATTCAAATTGAGTAAATAATATAAAATAAATTAAATAAAACGTTTACGAGAATTTTGCATAAGTTATATAAAAATTTATAACATTTGAATGGCATAGAATATAATTTTTAATTAGTTTTAGGAATTTCGCAGCATTTTGTTTTAGTTTTAAAACATTTAACTTTATTTATTCTTGAAGTTTTGAAATCGATGGTCGATTATATCATTAAAACATTTAACTTTATTTACTCTTGAAGTATGTGTTTAATTAATGGATTATAATTTTTTCATATAAATGATATGTATTTATTTTTTATTTCATTTTATGGTTAAGAAATGGTTTTAATTAGTAACAACATTTATATGTTTGAAAAAATTGTGTATTCATGATCGACAACAAAGAATACATGCTCTCCAAATGATTATATATTTCCATCACTAACTCAAGATTTTAATATCATACATAAAGTAATAAATTAATGTAAATTCAATATTAAAAAGTCTTGGAAAATTTAAAAAATATATATATATATATATATATATATATATATATATATAAAATTGTTCATCAATATAAGCAAGTTGAGTATTTTCCACGCAAAAGGAAGACAATGAGAGGTTACCGAAAAGGAGGCATTGTTTAAGTAAAAAAACCATAACCGGTAGAAGAAGGTTCCATTAGTACAAACATGGTTTGAAGCGATTCCACAAATCCTAATTAGATGGGGTTTAGTGTAGTCCCGCATTAGATGTTGAAATATATATTAGTTTTCAAATTTTCCATCATTAAACCCACTTGAATTGAAAGCTCAACTCCTAACAACTCTGAAAACAACAAAATTGAAGCTAACCAACCGATACCCCAACAACTTTGAAATAGTTAATTTGGATAGGTTAGCTGGATGCCTCTTGACAATTCTTTGCACGACTCTGACGGTGAGAGAATGTGATTGGGTTTCACATTTTCCAATTTCAATGTAATATGATAATTAAGGTTCTGAATTCCATGACTTTTTTAGTGCAAAGTGGAAGTCGAAGTTCCACCAATTTTACCAATCGAAATCTGGTGAGGTGACAAATGGGAGAGAGTAGAACGTTGAAAAATCTATTTAATTAGAGAAACCCCACACGGTATCTCATGTTTTGTTCGTTCAGAACTCGCTCTCTCTGTCTCGTCAGTGTAGCGCTCATCTCCGTTTAAGAAATAAAAAGGCACAGAGAGGGTAGAGAGGCTTATCAGACTCACACCAAACCAAACCAGACTGGAGACGTGAAGGGTTGTTGCAGTGTTTAATTGCAGGACATCTTTGCGTGTTTAGAGAGCTTTATCGACGGAGCCCATTACACCAAACGGCCAAAGTGGAGAGAAATAATGGGTAGGGCTCCGTGCTGCGAAAAAGCTGGGCTCAAGAAGGGCCCGTGGACGCCCGAGGAAGATAAGAAGCTCGTCGCTTACATACAGGAGCACGGTCATGGAAGCTGGAGGGCTCTGCCTCAGAAAGCTGGTGATTAGGGTTTTATTTTTAAGTTGAACGAATGTTTTTTCTTCTTCTTCTTATGGGCTGAGTTTTATGCAGGGTTGCTGAGATGCGGCAAGAGCTGTAGATTGCGTTGGGCTAACTATCTGAGGCCAGATATCAAGCGGGGAAAGTTCAGCATGCACGAAGAGCAGACCATTATTCAACTTCATGCCCTCCTGGGAAACAGGTTGGTGGCCAGAGTAAATTAGTTTCTGTATCTTGGTTTGTGTTTTGAATTGAATTGTGTTAATCTGATGATGATGTTGCAGGTGGTCCACCATCGCCACTCACCTTCCCAAGCGAACTGACAACGAGATCAAGAACTACTGGAATACCCACCTGAAGAAGCGCTTATTGCAGATGGGAATCGATCCCGTGACGCACAAGCCCAAGTCCGAATCGATGATAGCAGGTGCCGCTCAGTCGTCCAATGGGTCATCGAATCTGAGCCATATGGCGCAGTGGGAGAGCGCGCGCCTCGAAGCCGAATCGAGGCTGGCGCGCGAGTCCAAGCTCAGAGCCCAGGGCCTCTGGTCTGCCTCCATGATAAATCCGAACGTCAGCTCGGATATATTCAGTAGATTGCGGAGAGCTAGTCAAGGGTTCGATTCCCATAAGGAAGCTGGGTTGAACTCTGCTGGCGGCTTTGAATGTATGAAAATAACACAGAAATGGGACAAGTTCCAAGATTTGAGATTGGGTACTAACTCAGATCAATGCAATTCGTCTGCGTTGGGAGGTTCATTCAGTGATTGTAAGCCAGTGGAGAATGGGCGCCAGAGCGAGGATCGAACCAGTAAGACAACTTATCTCAGCCTTCTGCAGCAAGCCATGTGCCCTTCTGCTCAAGGCAGCAAAATTCTGTACAGTGAGGCCAAGAAGCTAGTGGAGAGCCAGAACAACCGGCAGACTAATGCAGCGGCCATCCCTTATAACATTGCCCAGTCTCATGAGAATTGTGATGAAAACAACTATAATCTCTGAGAAAGGCCACATCCATGTCGAAGAACCAGCCATGAAGAGAATGTTGAGCCATCACGAGATTCTGTACTTCTACTTGCCCTGCCAGCGGCAATTGGTGTACAAGGTCAAATGTGTCAGAGCTCTTCAAATCTGGGGTATGAGTTGACCGCAGTAATGATATAGCTGGGAATTCTTTGAAGGTTCTCGCTCTTCCTGGGCCACAAATCCGCCTTTAGTTTGCTACCTGAATCTGCCCATCATGTGCAACTAATAAGAAATTCCCTTCTGCTCGTAGAAGGAAAGATAGCATGCGTTATATTTCCTTCATGGTGGTATGTATTTGATGAAAATGCGGTTGTGCTAGTAGGAAGGCTATCATGTGTCATCTTTCATTCATTTGTTTTCCTTAAATGAGTGAGGGATTGAAGCATTGAATGACATATCAATGAGTACATAGGCATGATTGGTTTGTTCTTGAAAATGATGCTTAACTTTAATACATGGGGCATTCTACATTCAAATTATTGAAACTATTAGTAATTTTCAAAGAGGTGTAGTATAGTATGGTAGGTGGTATGACAACTAGTATAGATCAAATTTAATAGACTTCACATTAATTGTCATTTTTTATTTAAACATGGTTGGTTGTTGTTGGCGTAGAGTGAAATTATTTATTGTAAAGTGCAGGGTGGTATATACATTGAGAATATATTGGAGTTTCTAAGAGAAATTAGTAGTGTTAGAGTTGCAATAAGAGTTACAAAAAATTGAAACTAGAATGACGGATCTGAAGGCCAATAACCAATTGTGTCAAATAACTCAATTTATAATACTTCTCAATTGCAATTGTTTTGTAATGTTTTAATGTGGAAATATAATACCAAATAGGGGTATATAGCCTATTGGAAATCAAATCAAACATTATAGAGAATTCAGTTCATCTCTAAGCAAGTTCCTTACTTGAGCAGAGCATAGAACCAATCCTTCCTTATTTCCTTGCCTCCTCAAATCCTGAGCAGAGCTATTTTTTTTTTTCGATGTCTGAGAATAACTCAGTATGGTTTCTTTAACGTAGCTCTTTTAGGGAGGGGGACAAATAGAGGGTGGATAATGTCCTTCCCTAAATTAATAACTTGAGCATGGCCTTCCTTAAGGTAATAACTTGAGCATGGATTTCTCCTAGTATCATATTGGATATTCAATTATTACGTTTAGAAAACTATTTAGATTGGAAATACAATGATAGAACCTTACATATGTATCCTTGATCATAGACTATAATTAGACTTAACAAATAAATCTAGACTGGTTTCTTTGGATCTCTCGCGAAAAATCCTCATAGGAAAAACATAAAAAACAATTGAGCATCTTAACCACCTTGTTATCTTAGATACATTTCCAATGTAGTTTTATAGTCTAATCACTGAAGCCATTTTTAGGATACCAAAACTTAGAACCCTATACACCAACCACAATTCTTTCAATGGATCCTTCCCAAAGTACATTTTGGGGTTGTAGAAACTTGAGGAGTTCAATTCTTACAACACCAAATTTACTAGTCCTTGTCCTTGTAATTTTCCCAACTAAGAAATTTAATGCTATTGAACCCTCTTGGAAGTTACTTTCATGGTCGTGTTCCCATCTAGTATGGCGGCTTCCCTATTCTAGAATACCTAAATTTTGAGGGCAATGCGATCAATGGTTTGACCCCCATAGAGCTTAGGAAGTTGTAGAAACTTGGGAAAATGGAGATTGGGTTCAATTATTACACAGGTAAGATTCCATGGAAGTTCAATAACCTATCAAGGTTGGAGTCTATGAATATTACATCTAGAAACTTATTGGAGTCCTATCTTATGGAGTTAGGTAAGCTACATAAGGTTAATAAATTGTTGTTGTACAACAACAATATTATTAGATTCATTATAGGGAATTTAAATAAAATCACATGCATGCAAGGATTACATTTGTTAAGTAAAAAGCTAACTGAATTGATTCCTAAAGGGTTTGTATGCTCATAAGGTTGATAGTTCTGCACCTATTTCTTAAGAAGCTCAAAAGATACACCCGTGACGGAATTGGTGACCTACCTAGATTGAATACTTTCAATATGGAACAATTCCTTCATAGAAAACCTTCCTCAAAATCTAGGGAGAAATTGTAGGATAGAACGATTGGATGCATCTTTTAATAAATTAACATGAACAATCCCTACTGACTTGTGTAAAGACAACAGCCTAACCATACTTATTCTCTTTTCGAACTAGTTCACTGGAGAAACACCCTATAGTCTTACAAATTTCCCCACTATGAACAGAACATACATTCAGCGAAACAATTTTATTGGCCACATTCCTTTCATATTTGCAAAGCTTAAATTTTATCCTATGTAGAATTATCAAGGAACGACTTCAATGGACATTTTCCTTATGATCTCTACAATGCACCTAGATTGGAGTAGCTCAATGTTTCTTATAATACCCTTGATTGAAATATTTGTCAAACGTCTACAAAATTTTTCAACAACTTTTATAAATTGACTAGGAAAGCTTCCTTCCTTTGAAAATTGCCATTCTATATACAAGCTTGAATTATAGGGAAATGGGATTTCTAGTAGCATCCCCCAAAACATTGCCAAATGCAAAAATATTTTGTACATTGAATTGGGCTAAAATGATTTGATTGTAGTGAGAACCCTTTCTCCTCCTTTTTTGTGTACAAAACACTAGTTGGGAGTATGAACAATTGACACCCTTCTATTTTCTTCTCTTAACGTGTATTAGAAATTTACAAGAATCACTTGGTAATAGAACTAAACAAGGAGTTGTATTTTTAGCAGAATTTATTATAGTTGTGTCTGCTAGCACTATAAATTGATACCATGGTTCACCTTGACTAATTGCATTCCTTGGGCCATTAATAGTCTAATATAATGAGTAACAAACAAATGAGTTTTTATGTATATATTTTTTTGTGTTCATAGAACCTTTTGTAGACAAATAAATTTGTCAGTGTTTTTTATGGGACCAAGGTATACATCATTTTTTTAGTGCTTTCAAAAGGAAACTTTAGTGTGCAATGATTTAACTTCCCATTTGATTTCATTTATTTTACTCTAACAAAGATGAGGGAAATATTTGTCATGACACACTAGGCCTTAGTTGGTTTTGTAAAATGCTACTTGCCATAGTCTAGGAGAATTATGATAGAAAATGGCCTTTAATCTTGGGTAGGAAAGTGTATGTCATATGGCAAAGAAGTATTTAAACTATGCATTGAAAATATGTGATGAGATTCAACAATTTTTTTCTTTTTTTTAATATGTCAATGTTGATCGAACATATAGAAAGATTCAAAATGTCTAGAAGGAAAATATGACATGATACAACTGTATTTATGTCATTCATAAAGAGGAATAAAACACTACACAATTAAAATTAAAGGCAATAGATCCTTATTAGTGTCCATTGTCATCCATGGAAATTGATAGGGAAATGAGAAAAAATGATAACTAAGAAAATTCATTTAGTGATGAAAGGGAAGGGATGGTTAACATGATGATGATAGAACCCATAATAGAAAAATTTCTAGTGCCGAAGAAAATTTGAAATTAAATTGAAGGTGAAAATGTATTGAATGTGTTGACAGAGATCTATCGACAGGGGTTCACACTCTATCGACACCCCTAAACACCGCGATCTCCCTGAGCACCAACCCAAACAGCTTTTACCCTATCTAGTAACACCTGCGAAGCAGATCAATTCTCACCCGAGATGTTCAAGGGAGAGCTGCAGGAACCATGTTTCCATAGTAAGGGGCAGGATCTATGCATATACTTCTCATTGTTCTCTATTGTCGCAATATTAACCAAAGATTCAGGCCAGGGTTTCTATCATCACTTATTCATTTTCAGTCTCATCGATAACCATTCATATTAGATCACAGCATTATATTTACTCATAAACAGATCAATAAAATGACATCATTCAATATGCAGAGAGATCATATCATTCAGGAACATCAACCATATTGCGGAAATTACTCTTTCAAATTGCTTCATTAAGATAGTAAAAGCAGAAAACATACATCATACATCGAGACGCAATGATTCCAACATCATCGCACATGTCATATTACTTCTGCGCATCAAAACAGGTTCCCGAAATACATTCTTAGAGTTGTAACAAAGAACAAAAACACATATTGATCTTTTGTACATTTCAAAAATACCATCACACATAATCTCTCTGTATTCCTCCTAAAGCTTATTTCCCTACTACATTCCTAATTCTATATATAGGCTTGTGCCTTTACAAAATGGTCCACTTTAACTGATTCTCTAACTGACTTGGACCAAAAACTACAAAATTATGACCAAAAAGTATAAAAATAATGACCAATCTAGCTCTTTGTCGACTTCTCCGCCTTGGGCATGTCCACCAGCCTTTGTCTTGCACACCTTATTTCATCTTGCGCACCAAAAATGCCTACCAATAGAATGCAACATATATTGGAATTAGAGCTTTTAATCCATAAGTTGAAGAGTGCGTTCAAAATGAACTATTTTCATAATAAAGAAATGAATTACATATACAACATTTCCTAGTTTCTCACTAAGACCTTTGCACTTTCACTAAATGAACATATAAATACAAATGGACATCCTGATTTCCATACTAATTAAAATTACTTTAGTTTTTGGAGATACAAGTTTCACATATAACATTTTTTATTCAACAAACCTATGCACTTTCACTAAATGAACAGATACACACAATGGAAAGCTTATGGGATCCATACTGATTACATTTACAAAGGATCTCCTCTAGTGGCAGAAGCCAATAATGTTCTAAAAAATCATTTGAAAATCTAGTGAATCTCTTTCCATAGTTGGGAAAAACTTCACCAAAAAAACGAAAAACATTTAAGTTAAAGAAAAACTATTACATAGAAAAACCAAAGTAAATGGTGAGGAAAACATAGAGGGGGTTCTTCCCCTATAACCAATTCTTTGTATCCTCAATTCAATCACTCTTTATTCTTGTTTGTGTAGATAGTTGGGATTATGTACAATTAACTACCTTCTAGTTTTCTTGTCTTTTCATGTATTGTAAATTTCTAGAAAATAGTCAGCAGTAGAACTAGATGGGGATTTTTTTTGGTAGAATTTATTGCACTTGTCGCTGCTATTACTATACATATATACCATGCTTCACCTTTACTCTATTAATTTATTAGGCTATTAACAATCTAGTAGAATAAGGAAACAAACAAAGGAGCTTCTTTGGAGTTTGTTTTTTGGTGTTTATACAAGTTTTGTCATACTAATAAAGGTGAAGTTACCTTTTATGATGAAACTTTAGTGTGCAATAATTCCACTTCATTTTTCAACTTCCCATTTGGTTTGATTTGTTTTACTTTAATGAGGACAAGGAAAAGACTTTTCATCATAGATTGGGACATAGTTGGTTCTATAAAATGCTACTTGCAATACTTCAAGGGAATTATGCAAGGAATCCCCCCCCTTGGTTTAGTCTGGGATAGGAGATTGTATTTACTTATGCTAAATAATTATTTAGACTATGCATTAAGAATCGGTGATGAGATTCATCAAGCTACTTTTTAATATTGATGTTGATACAACAAATAGAAAGATTAAAAAGGAGGTGTAGAAGGAACACATAGCTTGACACAACTATATTTTAGTTGTTGGTAAATAAGAAGCAAGAGTTGGACATAATTGGAAAAAAAGGTAATAGATCCTCAACGATGTTCATTATCGGGTATTTAAAATTTGTTATAAAACATGATGTAGCTTTGAAATTATGGCCCCTTTACTACTATTATAAATGCTAATAATAGCTTGCTGCCATTATGTGCTTGAAATGGGTGATCCACCCTTCTTGTGACTCCATACGAAGAAAACATCAAGGAGTGTGTCCAACCTCTTCCTAACTAGAGCGAATAAAAATCATCCCCTTCTCTACAATCTCGAATCTAATAAGACATTGTTGCATACTTGGGTAACATTATTACTTGTTTAGGATTTCAAATCTCCTTGACTGATTTTCTATTGAAACAATAAACTCTATAGACTTTTATTTTTGAGAGTAATCGATCTCGGATATTCTGTGAAGTATCCTCTTAATCAACTCTATGACATTCTTTACTGCAAGGAAAAAATCTATGACATCAATCAATAATGTCCATCAGTATAGTTTTTTTTTTTTAAATGTAGGGACTTCACCTGTCATATAGTTTGAACCAGTATAAATAAATGACTCTTTGTATGATATGATTTTGTACCCAACTAGAGGCCCTATTTTATCAACACTTGGTGGGAATGCTTGACGTGTGATCCTTCACTACATTCATTTGTTGTAAAAAAATTAGGCATTTCCATGATTTTTTAATTATTCTAATGCCTGTCCTTATTGGAGACATGAGTCGACCTTTCTACATTGCACATCACCTTTAAATGCAAAGTGGAACTTATGTAATGATGAACTCAAAAAGTGGACAAGAACTTGGTTGTCCTTAAACATTTATCTCATTATTGCAAACTATAGGATCAAAGCGTGAATGGAGTAGTCACCTAGGATTACGAAGGTCTAATCTAGGTGTTAACAAAAACCCTCTCTATTTCTTTAAAGGGGGATACCTCAATGGAAGAACACCTTCCTTATGAGAAGAATGTTGGTGGTTCGATTCCTGCATGCCCTACCTAAATGAACATGATATTGTACTTTGTTTTTAGGAAGATGATATTTAAAGGTCAATTTAGTTACAAGCCATTAAATTTATCTATAAATTGTCTCGAGGGAGAAAAAATTATTATCCTTGGGAGAGAAAATTATTTGCATAGATTTAAACTTTCTAGTGTCAGAGTAGAGAGAAATTTTTTGGTATACAAACAAATTTTAAAATTTATAAATCTAAAATTCCAAATGATTCACCATATTTAACTTAAGTAGGATTGGTGTAACCTTTGTCATTAACATGTCACAATGTTCACATAATGGTTGGTATGGTCATGATGCCAAGCCTATCAGCATCACTGCCTCCTCATTGACATGGGTAGAATTATAACAACAATAGTAAAAACCTAGTGACTTCTATTAACAATTACAACTTCATTTGGAACAACCATCTTTCTTATAATGATGTCTGTAATAGTTCGTTAGTGAGGAAAAAGTGAATTATGTAATTGGAAAAAATAATGATTGTATAGGAAGACAAGAACAACTTGTATTGTCTTTCCTTATCAACACATGCAATTAGTACTTATTCATAATATTACACTTATGATTCTATGTGATCTATTTTTTTTTTAATTTTATTATGTTTCAACAAACCCTAGGCCTCTTTGTTCTATTTGGTTGGACTTTGCATAGATTCCAACCTTAGGTTATTCAAAGTCGATCCAACTCACCTCTCTACTTGGCAATTTTCCCATAAAAAATTGCCTCTATTTGCATAACAATATATGGTGCATCATTTCTCAGGTTCTACTATATTCTTGGCCATATTCTCTTCAAAACACCCCTATATATCCGTGGATCAAAATTTTATTTAAGACAACCTAACCATGATATAACTTATCTATTCCAATAGGATTTTTCCACACTCAAAGTTCAAAACTGAGACAAAAAGAAAGCACAAGGTTATATAGTTTCTTTTTCATTATTCTTAAACTACTTTAATTTGTTTAAATTTATTAATTTTAGAAAATAAATGATAGTTTTTAAAATCACTCTCACAAACCTTTCTTATAATTGTAGAAATACAAAAGACATGAATTTATATCCAAGAGTAAAACATCAGTGAGCAACCCTTAAAATTAACTTTGAAAAGTAATTCAAATTATGTGTATGCCAACGTTCTACGAAAAAGTTTGGATGTTACTTTAGTTTTTGGACCCATAGTAGTTATTTTTAATTTCCTTAGTTTTTGGACCCATAGTAGTTATTTTTATTTTCCTTGTTAGAAAAATTGTTAAACTATGCTTCAGATTCATTAAGTGTATCAAGAATATTGTATTTGATATATTTAACTTTAACAAGTCATTTCTGTTTCATTGATAGTTAATGGATAATTTTGCAACAAATTTTATGGACATTACAACCTACAGTTCACTCAATAGTAGAAGTTAAGTTTTTTAGATTTAATGAATATAATAAATATTTAAAATTTTTAAAGTCAATAAAGTTCTCATAATAGAATTTCTTCCATTTGTGCTATCTTATTTTTCTATATAACATAATTTAATAGTATAAATACTTCTAAGTCTACTTTGGTCATCTTGAATATAGATAAAGAACCTCTTGCACTAAAGCATGCAACTATGTGTGCAACTTTACTGGATTATTCCTATTAATATATCTCATTGATATTAACATTTAGCAAATTAGGAATATTCATATATTCATCATGATTTATGGCCCATCCATCTAGTTTTAATTGAGATGTAATATTTCCTTTTGAATACTTGAATATGAAAATTTAATTTGAAGCAATAAAAAATATTGATTGAGAAAATAGTTCCATGAATATATTTCTAAATTTCATGGAATACTTTTTTGAGTTATTTTTTCTAAGTTTAATGGAATATATTATTTAAATATTTACAAAAAAACTCAATATTAATGAGGTCAGTGTAATAGATTTTTTTCAAATTTAATTTAATATGTGTTAATGGGTCATTAATGTTTCTTCAACTCATCCAGGGATTCTCCATCATCTACAAGGGCTTTAGCATCATCACCAATATCTTTATCAACATCATCAGGGTCTTCACCATCATCTATAGGGTGGTGGCTCCAAGCTCCATTCTTGTGGGTTCAAGGACCTTGTCAGGCTCCACAAGGTGATTCAAAGCACAACTCATCTCGGTATGGTCTTATTTCTGCGGGAGGAGCTTGGTGGAATCAATGATTACATGTGGGGCCACTGTAAGTCCCATGTTGGCATCAATGACAATTCATTCAACAAACAAATCAAATGTATATAAAAAAAATTGGAAATCAAGCCTTGAAATTAAAACAACTAAGAAATATGAGCATGTGAAAATAAAATAAAATAAGGCCTTGTATGAATTAACATCTCATAAAACTAAATGAATATTAACATATAACAATTTTAAACTAGAAAGACAAATATTGGATTATAATCCCTCATGTTTTTTTAACATATGTCTATCTTGTGATAGAAAATTAAAAAATTAAATAACATGATATCCTAGCTAATAAGATAAGCCACCTTATTCAAAAAGGGAAAACTTTAAAAAAAAATGACCCATAACTTAGATTAACATCTCATTTTAAAATTAATGAATATTTTAAGAAGGGAGAACTCTAATTAAAACTAAAAATTATCACAAGATTAGTTTTCTTTCAAATTATGGCCCTTTACTCATATATATGAGATGAATATTAAATCAGGCATTTTATTGAAAAATGAAAGAAATTATTCTAAAAATGAATTATAATCAAGAAATTTCTTTACACATCTATAAGTTTTCTTTACTTCTTTTGAAATTATTTCTTAGTGCTAATCATTTCACATGGTCACCTCCTAGTAATCAAAAGTTAAATAGTATGACTTGAAATTTTAAATAAAAGCAAGAAAATAAATAACCCAAAGAAGAACAATTATAAGCAAACTTTCTTGAATGTGTATTGATGATAACCAATTTGGAATCCATTCACCGCTGCAAAATTACATTATTTAAACGATAAAAATAAAAATAAATAAGCTAATCTAACTAATTTAAATCTAAATCGTACTTATGTACAAAAATATTAAGTAAAATGGAACAACCAATGAAGCCTTTGACAGAGTTTTAATCATGCAAGAATAGTACAATATCCCATCAACACCCAAAAATAATAATATATAAATATAAAAAAACGAAAGAGAATTGTGTTGCATTTATCATTATTGTTTCCATTCACCAAAAGGAAAAGTGGTCTTACCGAATTGTGAGAATGTTACGAGGTAGGAATCCTCAATCCAACCATCCATGAAGTCAAGAAATTCAAGCTATCTATAATCTTGTTGAAGAGAATTGGTGGATGATAAGGATAACCCACAAAAATATATAGGTAGAATCAAATTATTGGTGTGTTATGTGTTATTGTTTGGAAACTTTAATTCTATGGATCATAAAAATCATGAGAACTATAACAATCAGGTGTAATTATTGGATACATTTGAAATATGATGTCATTGATAAGTTTGCTTTTAACATTAGAATCAATTATATTCATCGAAATATACTCGGAAAAAATTGCAATAACTTAGATTTGAACAACAAGATTCCTTAAGATTAAATAATAAGTTATCATAATGATCATTAATTTGATTACATCCATTATGAGCAAACAAATGATCTATGAAAAGGAAATAATAGATGCACTGATTTTGGGATTAATTGTTTTAGCAAATGTATAATCAAATGTACTTACTATCCCTCTACAAGTTCCAAGTGCAAGATAATCAAGTGACCTTGCCAATCCTAATCTATTTACTTATAGATTACAAATCAATCCACTACTATATGACATATCGTGATTATGAAAATTTGAAGGCCAATATCTAGATAGAGAACATAGAATATCATACGCATCAAACCAAAATTTGAGAATTTATCAAGATACATCGAATAAAAAGAATTATCGACAATAAAATAAAATAATCCTCAAATTAATTATCAATAAAAAAACTTTCATGGGATTCTTGTTTAGTTATCACTGGTGAACTTTGATTAACAACAGATTGAAAAATATTATGTTAGTTAATAACACATAAATTGGTATGATTAATGGTATGGTTACCTGAATCTTCTTCACGTAGGATTGGTGAATTGATAAGATGAGATGTATTGAACTTTTCCTTTGAGAAAGGAAATGTTTTTTATGATAAGGTAGTTGTTCCAGTAGGAGATTCGTGACATGTTAGATTTCATTAGTTATGCAATGTTGTTGCTAGAAATGCTCTTGTTCTTATGTTATAAACAAAGCTAACACACGTTATATTTTCTTCATGGAACAATGTATTTGATGACAATGTGGTTGTGCTAGTAGGAAAGCCAACAAGCACTTGATTTCATTCATTGTGCAATGTTGTTGTTAGAAATGGCCTTGTGCTTGAGGTAGAAAGAAAGTCAACATGTGTTAAATTTCATTCATGGTGCAATGTATTTGATGCTAATGTTGTTGTGCTAGTAGGAAAGCTAACATGCATTAGCTTTCATTCACTATGCAATGTTGTTGTAAGAAATGCCCTTCTGCTTGTTCTAGAAGGAAAGCTAACACGTGTTAGATTTCCTTCATGGTGACATGTATTTGATGACAATGCAGTTGTGCTAGTATGAAGACTATTATGTATCATCTTTCATTCATCTGGTTTCCTTTAAATGAATCAGGGATTGGAGCATTGAATGACATATTAGTGAGTACATAGGCATGATTGGTTTGTTCTTGAAAATGATGCTTAAGTTTAATACATGGAGAATTCTACATTCAAAGTATTGAAAGTGTTAGTAAATGTCAAATAGGTGTAGTATGGTAGGTGGTATGACAACTAGTATAGATCAAAGATAATAGTTTACATTGATGATTGACAACTTCACATTAATTGTCATTTTTCATGTAAACATGGTTGGTTGTTGTTGACGTAGAGTGAAATTATTTCTTGTAAAGTGCAGGGTGGTATATACATTGAAAATATATTAGAGTTCCTAAGAGAAATTAGTAGTTTCAGAGTTGCAATAAGAGTTAGAAAAAATTTAAACTAGAATTATGGATATGAAGGCCAATAACCAATTGTGTCAAATAACTCAATTTATAATACTTCTCAATTGCAATTATTTTTTAGTGTTTTAATGTGGCAATATAATACCAAATAGGGTTCTATAGCCTATTGGAAATAAAATAAGACCTTATAGAAAAAAAATTTCATCTTTAATCTAGATCCCTACTTGAGCAGAGAAGAGGACAAAGACTTACTTATTTCCTTGCCCCCTAAAATCCCAAGAAGAGATATTTGTTTCTTTCCCTGTCTAAGAATAACTTGGTATGGTTTCTTTAACTTAGTTCTTTCGGGGGGGGAATAGAGGGTGGCTAATGGCCTTCCATGAATTAATAACTTGAGCATGTCCTTCCCTAAGGTAATAACTTAAGCATGGATTTCTCCTAGTATCATATTGGATATTCAATTATTACATTTAGAAAACTATTTAGATTGGAAATACAATGATAGAACCTTGCATATGTATCCTTAATCATAGACTATAATTACATTTAACAAATAAATCTAGAGTGGTTTTTTGGATCTCTCATGAAAAATCCTCATAGGAAAAACATAAAAAGAATTTGAGATTCTTAACCACCTTGATAGCTTAGATACAGGCCCAAAGTATTTTTATAGTCTAATCAATGAAGCTATTTTTAGGATCCCAAAACTTAGAACCCTATACATAAGCAACGATTCGTTCAATGAATCCTTCCCAAAGTACATTTTGGGGTTGTAGAAACTTGAGGATTTCAATTCTTACAACAACAAATTTATTAGTCCCTGTCATTGTAATTTTCCCAACTAAGTAATTTGATGCTATTGAACCTTGCTGGAAGTTACTTTCATGGTCGTATTCCCATCTAGTATGGTGACTTCCCTATCCTATAATACCTAAATTTTGAGGGAAATGATATCAGTGGTTTGACCCCCATAGAGCTTAAGAAGTTGTAGAAACTTGAACAAATGGAGATTGTGTTCAATGATTACACGGGTGAGATTGCATGGAAGTTCAATAACCTATCAGGGTTGGAGTCTATTAATATTGCATCTAGAAAATTATTCGAGTCCTATCTTGTGGAGTTAGGTAAGTTACATAAGGTTAATATATTGTTGTTGTACAACAATAATCTTATTGGATTCATTCTAGGGAATTTAAATAAAATCACATGCATGCAAGGATTACATTTGTTAAGCAACATGCTAACCGAATTGATTCCTAAAGGGATTTTTATGCTCATAAGGTTGATAGTTTTGCACCTATTTCTTAATAATATCAACAAATACACCCATGGGGAAAGTGGTGACCTACCTAGATTGCATACTTTCGATATGGAACAATTCCTTCATAGGAAACCTTCCTCAAAAGATGGGGTGAAATTGTAGGATAGAATGGTTGGATGCATCTTTTAATAAATTAACAGGACCAATCCCTATTGACTTGTGTAAAGACAACAAGCTAACCATACTCATCCTCTTTTCCAACTATTTCACATGAGAAACACCCTATAGTCTTACGAATTGGCCGACTAGGAACATAACCTGCATTAAGTGAAACAATTTTAGTGGCCACATTCCTTTCAGATTTGCAAAGCTTAAAATTTTATCCTATGTAGACTTATCAAGGAACAAATTCAATGGATATTTTCCTTCTAATCTCTGCAATGCACCTAGATTGGAGTAGCTCAACGTTTCTTATAATACCCTTCAAGGAAATCTTTGTCAAACATCTACAAATATTTTCAACAACTTTGAGAAATTGATCAGGCAAGCTTCCTTCCTTTGAAAATTGCAATTCTATATACAAGCTTGAATTATAGGGAAATACGATTTCTAGTAGCATCCCCCAAAACATTGCCAAATGCCAAAATATTTTGTACATTGAATTGAGCTAAAATGAATTGATTGTAGTGAGAACTCTTTCTCCTCCTTTTTTTGTACAAAACACTAGTTGGGAGTATGAACAATTGGCACCCGTTTATTTACTTGTCTGAACGTGTATTAGAAATTTCCAAGAATAAATTGGTAATAGAACTAAATGAGGAGTTGTATTTTTAGCATAATTTATTACACTTGTGGCTTCTAGCATTGTACACTGATACCATGGTTCACCTTCACTACTTGCATTCCTTGGTCTATTAATAGTCTAATAGAATGAGGGACAAACAAAGCAATTTTTCTGTAGATTTTGTGTGTGTTCATAGACCCTTTTGTAGAAAAATAAAGTAGTTAGTGTTTTTTATGGGACCAAGGTATACATCATTGTTTTGGTGCTTTAGAAAGAAAACTTTAGTGTGAAATTGTAACACCCCGGTTTTGACCCCGTGGTATTAAATTGCACATGATGTAAATATTGTATTAAATCATGGTGAGGATCTCAATCCAATGGCCCCACCATGGGTTTAGTGTTTTATGTTTCGGCGATTAAAATTGATGCTAATAGTTTATGTGCTATCCATGCACAATGTTTTGAGACAGACATCATGTAAAATGCAAATTAATAAAAATACCAGAACTAGCTATGCACCACAACATTAAAGAGATGGGGGCATGATTTCACAAGGAACAAGGAGGGGGAAATATCCAAACCTTTGGGAAAATGGCTAAAATCCAAATGCCAAGGGAAAACCCATAAATTGTTAAATACCCAGTTTTGTCTTTTGTGCCCAGTCATCTCTAAGTTGGTTGAGGAAGTTATTTCCTTGGGATGGGAAAGGTATGGAGGTCAATTTCAAATTGGGAAGACAAATCATTTTTGGAAAGTGTGTTTTTCACTTGTGGGGCAAGTAAAATCTTGGGAAGGCATGCACCCATGAATTTCATTTCTCGCCCATCCTCATCGAGTTTTGTCTCTCTCACTCAGCAAGAAGGGGACTGAGTTCTCTCTCTCCCTCACAAGTGGATGTTGTTTCTCACTTCTCCATGCCCAGGATTCATTTTTCTGTGTTGCTAGGTGAATGGGAAGAAAGGAGCCATGATTTTGGGGTAAATAAGAAGGTAGTTTTCCACTATGAGTAAGCTGGAAGCTTCCCTCACATTTTTCTGCATTTTTTCTTCTTTTCTCCAAGTTGGGAAACTCATTTTTGGGTTGCCGACAAACTGGAGAAGAGACCCACGATTTTACTTGGGTATTGTTGAGTCCGTTTTGGCCATGTTAGGGCCATAAACGTCTTTGAAAATAGAATTTCTGTCAGAGGGATGTTTTTCCCATTTTATTGGGATGTTTGTGGTTGTAAATTCCATTTTTGGTAATGCCCAGCAGATGGAAGAATAGATCCACGGTCTAACCATTTGATGGGGCCTTTTCTACCTCTATGAAGCCCAAGAACGTTTCTTGAAAACGTATTTTCTCATGCAGGGTTGTTTTCCCCAATTTCCATTTCCGTTTTGGTTCCCAAGAATGTTTGTTCATATCCAGGAGTTGTGCATGGTTGTGTTTGATTAATTGGTTGACTGTGTGTTTGATGCAAAGTGTGGCTTGGATGAGTAAGTTGAAGGAACCCATGTGTTGTTGGTTAGTTTCCTTAGCATCCTGTAAAACCCAATTTCTTATTGGCTTGGCTAGAAATTCTATGAAACCCAACGATGTGCTGGCTTGACTGTGGATGTTTTGTTTTGGCTATGTACAATCCTGTTATTTGCCTAGTGCCTTGTGGAATCATTCCCAACTTGGGGGTGGAAGTGATGCTGAGAGATTAGTGAGCACACTGGTCTATGGTTGGGTGGAATGTTGCAATAGTGTAGCTAGTTGCGGGCCAACTTCTTTCAAGGTAAGTATTCTTGAGCTTAATCTCTGGAAACTATTGGTTTTATGAATTAATATGAACATGTTGAATGAATGAATTTTGTTTCCACTGTATAATGCACTATGGATCTGTGTATATATTTATCTTCAATGCATTTTATTTATTATGTTTTTATGTTCATGGGATATTTTTCCCATTTGACAGCAGCAGTGTGTTGGTCGCGTCCTCTCCATCGTCGGGATGAGGGGTGGGGACATAACAATGTGGTATTAGAGTTATGGTTGCAGCATTGGGCCTCAATCAGCCAAGTTGAATAGATGGCAGAGGGAAAATCATCCTTTGTTCAGTAGGAAGAAGACGAAGACAGAAAAATCCTGAATTTTTCTAGGTGTTGAGCTTTTTTTTTGTGTGGCGGCTGAGAAATCCAAAGACGAGATGATTTATCGGCTGCATTGGAGAGAGGGAGCTGACAAGGGATGCATCCAAGGCATGTTGGAGTAGTCGAAAACATTTTTTCTATGGCATCAGCTAGAAGTGACGATGGAAGCTGATGCACTGAAGAGACGGTGTCGGCAAGAAGAATCGAGCGAAGATGAGCCGTAGTGGCGGCTATGTTGGCTGAAGGCGAGCTGCAGCAGTGGCTAGGTTGCCAAGAGACAAGCCGATGTTGTTGAAAAGAGAAGGAAAAATGTTTCCCACAATGGCGGAAGGCTCAACGAGATGTGAATCGATGCGTGTCAGCTGAGTCGAGCCGACGGGAAGGAAAGAAAAATTTTGTCAAATTTTTTTCTAAGTATGGAAAATTGAAAGAAAGGCTGAAGGTTTTCCAATCTATGGTAGCGGATGAAATTTAAAAACTTTTTCGACACAAAGGGTGGAAGTTGATATTGGAGCTGCAACGCGTCGGGTAGAAAGTGAAGAAGTTTTTCTGCAATGGCGAAGGGCTTGGCCAGAAGAAAGATGGAAATTTTTCTGCAATAGCGGATGAAAGTCGGGAAGTCTTCCGTAATGACAGATGGAATTCAAAAAAAAAATCGACGCAGCGTAGCGGATGAAAATTGGAAATTTTTCTGATGCAGTGGGTAGAATTCATAAATGCTTCCGACGCGGTGGAGAAAACTTGGAAAGTTTTTCGCTACGGCAGAAGACCTGATCGGATGGAAATTAGTTAAGTTGTCGATATGTCGGATGGGTTTGGTAACTTTTTTCTGATACACATTAGAAAACTTGTGGAGTTTCAATCGATATGTCGGTTGATTTTTGCCAATTAGAGGAAAATTGAAAATTGCTCCAAAACATAGAAATTCCATAGGTTTTCAGTGGGCTTTGCAGGGGCTAGAAAGATGAAAAGTGGAAATGAAGTTATGTGCTAGATTGCGCGAAATAAAAAGATTTACAAAGAAAAAAACAAGGGCACTATCCTCGACCCGCCCTACAGTGGCGAAGTGGGAAAGCCCCCTTGACCCCAGTCGTCCCCCTAAGATAGTTGGTTGAAGATTATAAGAAGATGAAGGAAGAAAAATAAATGTACAAGGACTTTTCTATAAAGTAGAACATCATTCTGTTATAGATGAAGGGACACCATATGAAGATGGTATTATAGGATGTATGCTTTGAGAAAAGAAATAATTGGACCATTGACAGGGGATATGTCCACTGTTGTGAAGCAAAACATGACATCATCTTAGAAAATATGGTACAGAAGAAGGACTAGCTGAACGCCTCATGAAATATTTGGAGAGCTCAAACCAGCAGAAGAATGTGTTGTTGAGAAAGTCAATGGGAGATAAGAAATTCAATGTTTTTAAGATTGATGAATTGTGTATATCTACAAGAATAACATGTGAATGAACCTTGTAAGGTTTCCCCATAGATAACTAAAGAAGCAGGGGAAGAGACTTGCATACTTTGATAATAGTTTTGTTGAGCAGACTGTTTCTATTTTATTGACCGTGGATCTTCTCAAAGCTATATCACCCTTGGATTTGTGAGATGTGCACTTTGAAGAAGTAAAAGTATAAAGGATCATGGTTAGTCCAACTAGCCACTAGAACCCAGAGGAACATTAGTAAGGTAGTAAGAAATATCCATGGGTCATGGATGGGTTAGCCACCTATGCAGATATGAATGTTCTACCACCTGGATCCTCATTGGAATGGATTGGTTGGAAGCACAGAGAAAAATTCTTGATTGATACAACAAGCCCTTTGAAGTGCTTGGATGAAGAATCAACCTAATGGTTGTGAAATGATTTCTAGAAGTGAGCTATGGGCGGAATTCTTCAGCAATGCAACTGAAGAAGTTGTGTGGGAATAGTTGCAGAGTGTATGCAACACATGTTTTGGAGAAAGTAGAGAATGAAGCTCCAAGGTTGAAGGACCTTCATGTGTTGTGGGAATTCAGGGATGTTTTCCTGATGAAGTTCCAAGGTTTTCTCCAAAGAGGGATGTTGATCCCATGATTGAAATTGTGCAAGGTAAAGAACCACTGTCCAAGACACCCTATAGGGTGAGTACACCAGAAATACTAGAGATGAAGATGTAACTGCAAGAGTGGTCAGAAAGAACTATATCAGTTCAAGTGTGTCCCCATGGGGAGCACTGGTTTGGTTTGAGAAGGAGAAACATGATATGCTCTGGTTGTGTATTGATCATATATAGCTGAGAAAAGTCACTATGAATAACAAGTATCCTTTTCCTAGGATTGATGACCTCTTTGATCAAGTGAGAAGATCAAAAGGTGTTTTCCAAGCTTGAATTGGGGCCTGGTGACCATTAGGTAAGAGTCAATGAAGAAGATGTTCATAGGACAACCTTCAGAGAAAGGTATGGATATTATGAGGATGCAGTGGTATCATTTGGTTTCACAAATACACTAGCTACATCTATGTGCGTCGTGAATAATGTTCCAGTAAGTATCTGGACAAGTTTGTCCTTGTTTCCTTGATGACATTCTTATTTATTCTGAGAATGAGGAAGAACATGCGGAATATTTGAGGCTGAATTTGAAACTGCTCAGGAAGCATAAGTTGTATGCAGGTTTGATCAAATGTGACTTCTATAAACTTGATAGAATTCATCATTTGGGTCACATTATCTCACATAAAGGAATTTATGTAGACCCTGAAAAGATTGAGGCCATGATGATTTGGCCTGCCGGAAGAAAGTTAACAGATGTAATATATTTTGTGGGACTTGCAGTGTATTGCAGGAAGTTCACTGAAGAATATTTTACAACAAAAGTTGAGTATGTATAGGCTGAGGAAGCCTGCATGTGAACTTGTAGTTCCATGAGGAAATGGCCGTTATCTATATGGGAATACATAGGAGGACTTCCTGAAGACTCAGGTAGAATGACTTGAGCATAGTATGGTGGTTCCCAATGAAACCCAGGGTAGGAAAATTCCATGTGCTGTGAGAATGATCTCATGACTGAGAACATGTTTTGAAACTTCACATTGCAAATTTTTCTGTTGATAATGGGAGACTATGATCTCATGTGATGGTTTTGAATCATGCTAACTGTGGATATGCGTTTCTTGCATTGCTTGATGACTGAAGTTTCTTGTTGACTAACTGTGATTGTTTGGCTGATTAAAAATTGTGTCAGGATGACATGTTGTATGTGTATTTCCAGCATGCGTAAGTAAGGGATGAGTACTCCCCACTTGCAAAAGAAAAACAACATGAGGATGACCTCATGGTTGCAAAAATCTGATTTTCTGCAGGAAACAAAATTGTGAATTTAGTTTTTTATTTTGACTATCAATGTTATTGATCGCTTGATATTTGGAAAATCATGTATGCATGAAAATAGATTTGAAAATCAGTGATTAAAATTTTATGATGGAATCTCATGTAAATTGCATACTTGTATGTAGCGTAGGTGAGATGATGAAAATATGTATTGGATGTACATGTCTCATCGGAAGTATGTACGGGCTGTACATAGCCTCTCAAAGCGATATCTTTGGAAACTATTTTAAAACCTATGATTGCACTTATTTTTATGATGACATCTCATATAAACTGCATGCTTGTATGTAACACAGGTGAGATGATGAAAATATGTACTGGATTTACATGGCTCCTTGAAAGGATGTACGGGGTGTACATAGCTTCTCATAGGGATATCTTTGGAATAGGTTTGAAAACCTATGATTAAAATTATTTTTATAATGATATCTCATATAAACTACATGCTTGTATGTAACGGAGGTGAGATGATGAAAATATATATTGGATTTACATGGTTCCTCAGAGGGATGTACGAGGTGTACATAGCTTCTCGAAGGGATGTGTTTGAAATAGGTTTGGAAACCTATGATTGAAATTTTATAATGACATCTGATGTAAACTGCGTATGTAACACAGGTGAGGTGATGAAAACATGTATAGGGAGTACACGGATCCTATGGAAGGATGTACTTGGGTACATAGCTTCTTCCCCCCTACCAGCTAGGCACCAGTATGCATCACTAGGGATGTCCAAGGTGTAATATATCCAGTTAAACTTATTTCCACACACATTCACGCCGTAAGGGAACTGTCACAATAGTGGGGGATCCATGAAGAGAATAGCCCCTAGGTATTATGATGTCTAGAAAAGAAGCGCCTGAGCATTGGTAAGCACTTAGAGGAGGTGTTGGGCCCTTAAGCTAGAGCTGTCATTAAGCACCCAAGAAGGTGTTAGGCTCTGAAGCAAGGTTGATCGGATCTCGGTTGATAGACGCTATACATATAAGTATTGGATTACTTGGCAAATCCTGGTTGACTTTCTGTAATTACACATGTGCATAGTGATTCAACTAAGATTTTTGAAATCTTGTTAATAAATAAATCCTGTAAAAATGAATCTGACATGTGATTAAATCTGTTATGGTTCCTAGAAAGAAAGTGCCTTAGCATTGGTGAGCACTGGAAGTGGTGCTGGGCCCATAAACTAGAGCCTCCATTGAGCACCCAAGGAGTTGTTAGGCTCTGAAGCGGGGTTGACTAGATCTCAGTTGGGAGATGTTATACAGATAAGTATTTGGTTTACTTATCAAACTTTTGTTGTTGTTGATTTTTTGTAAATATACATGAGCATATGATGCCGCCGTGATTTTGAAAATATTATTATAGATTGCATCCTATAGGAATGAATCTGACATGTGAATTAATCTATTATGTTGTTTAGAAAGGAAGCACCTGAGCTTGGTAAGAATCTAGAGGAGGTGTAGGCTCTTGAACAGAACTGCTATTAAAGCACCTGAAGAGGTGTTGGGCTCATGAACGGAGCTGTCAGACCTTGGTTGAGAGGTATTTTCAGGTAATCTGAGGCTTGCAGAAATTTGGCTACCCTTTAATGCACACCCGGGTGTGGGGTAGGGTAGGGGTGTGAGGTCCATGGTTCTATAAAGCACAGTCGGACACCTGTGGAACCAAAAGAAGATACTTATGCAGATGAGTATTTGGTTCACTTGGAAACTTTCTGTTTATTTTATTTCAATATACATGTGCATATGATTCATCTATCATTTGGAAAATATTATGAATACAGACATGGGAATTGACTCATAGCTTGGGGCTTGAACATAGGTATTGCTGGTTTCCAAAGACACTGGAAATGTTCCAAGATGAGGAGAAGGATTCTCTAATACTAGAAAAATATCATGTGGTGTGTGCTTATGCATGCAAGCAAGGACTTGGAAGAGTTCTATATCGTGCCATTGGACAAATAAATGTGCAGAGGAAGCACTGTGGTCCTGAAGAGGCTACGTGGGAGCTGGAGGATACCATGCGACTGACACATCCATTTTTGGTTCAATTTTTGTAAAGCACTAAGGACACTGCTATTGAAGGGGGAGGGGAGTGTAACACCCCAGTTTTGACTCTGTGGTATTAAAATGCATATGATGTAAATATTGTATTAAATCATGGTGAGCAGTTCAAGGAAAAGTCCTTACCATGGGTTTAGTGTTTTATGTTTCGACTATTAAAATCAGTGTCGATAGTTTATGTGCTAGCCAAGCACAATGTGTTTGAGACATCATGTAAAATGAAAATTAATAAAAATACCACAACTAGCTATAATGCGCCGTAAGGTAAGAGAGATGGGGGCATGATTTCACAAGGAATAGGGAGGGGGAAATATCCAAACCTTTGGTCCAATGGGGAAAATCCAAATGCCAAGGGAAAACCCATAAGTTGTCAAATACCCATTTTTGTCTTTTGTGCCCAATCATCTCTAATTTGGTTGAGGAAGTTATTTCCTTAGGATGGGAAAGGTATGGAGGTCAATTTCGAATTGGGAAGACCACCCATTTTTGGAAAATGTGTTTTTGACTTGTGTGGCAAGTAAAATATTGGGAAGGCATTCCCAAGCCATTATGCACCCATGAATTTCATTTCTCACCCATCCTCATGGAGTTTTGGCTCTCTCACGCAGCAAGAAGGGGACTGATCTCTCTCTCTCCCTCACGAGTGGATGTTGTTTCTCACTTCTCCATTCCCAGAATTCATTTCTTTGTGTTGCTAGGTGAATGGGAAAAAAGGATCCACGATTTTGGGGTTTAAGAAGGCCTTTCTTTGCATTTGTGAGTAAGCTAGGAGCTTCCCTCACATTTTTTTGCATTTTTCCTTATTTTCTCCAAGTTGGGAAACTCATTTTTGGGTTGTCGACGAACTGGAGAAGAGACCCACGATTTTCTTTGGGTGTTGTTGAGTTTGTTTTGGCCACGTTAGATCCATAAACATCTCTGAAAATCAAATTTTTGTCAGAGGGATGTTTTTCCCATTTTACTAGGTCCTTTGTGGTTGCAAATTCCATTTTTGGTAATGCCCAGTGGATGGGAGAATAGATCAACGGTATGAGGGTTTGATGAGGCTGTTTTTACCTCTATGAAGCCAAAGAACATTTCTTGAAAACATATTTTCTCATGCAAGGTTGTTTTCCCCAATTGCCATTTCCGTTTTGGTTCCCAAGAATGTTTGTTCATATCCAGCAGGTGTATATGGCTGTGTTTGATTAACTGGTTGAGTGTTTGTTTGATACAAAGTGTGGCTTGGATGAGTAAGTCCAAGGAACCCATGTGTTGTTGGTTAGTTTCCTTAGCATCCTGTAAAACCAAATTTTGGCTTGGTTGGATAGTCTGTGAAACCCAACGGTGTGTTGGATTGACTGTGGATGTTTGGTTCTAGCTATGTGCAAGCCTGTTATTTCCCTAGTGCCTTGTGGAATCATGCCCAAGTCGGGGGTAGCAGTGATGCCGAGAGATTAATGAGCACACTGGCCTATGGTTGGGTGGAATGTTGCAGTGACATAGCTAGTTGTGGGCCAACTTCTTTCAAGATAAGTATTCTTGTGCTTAATCTCTGCAAACTATTGGTTTTATTAATTGATGTGTTGGATTGAGTGTGGATGTTTGGTTCTGGCTATGTGCGAGCCTGTTATTTCCCTAGTGCCTTGTGGAATCATGCCCAACTCGGGGGTAGCAGTGATGCTGAGAGATTAATGAGCACACTGGCCTATGGTTGGGTGGAACGTTGCAGTGACATAGCTAATTGTGGGCCAACTTCTTTCAAGATAAGTATTCTTGTGCTTAATCTCTGCAAACTATTGGTTTTATTAATTAATATGAACATGTTAAATGAATGAATTTGTCTTCCTTTGTAGAATGCACTATGCATCTATGTATATATTTATGTTCAATGCATTTTATTTATTATGTTTTTATCTTCATGGGCTATTTTGCCTGTTTGACAACAACAGTGTGTTGGTCGTGTCCTCTCCATCGTTGGGATGAGGGGTGGGGATGTGACAGCAATGATTTATCTTTCCATTTGATTTCATCTATTTTACTCTAACAAGGACGAGGAAAAGACTTTTCATGACACACTAGGCCTTAGTTGGTTTTGTAAAATGTTACTTGCAATAGTCTAGGACAATTATGCTAGGAAATGGTATTCAATTCTTGGGTAGGAAATTGTATGCCACATGCCAATGAAGTATTTAAACTATGCAATGAGAATATTTGATGAGATTTAACAAATTTTTTTTATATGTCAATGTTGATAGAACATATAAAAGATTCAAAAGGTCTAGAAGGAATAGATAACATGATACAACTATATTTTTGCCGTTCATAAAGAGGAGTAAAACACTGGAAAATTAAAATCAAAGGAAATAGATCCTTATTAGTGTTCATTGTCATCCATTGAAATTGATAGGGAAATGAGAAAAAGTGATAACTAACAAAATTCATTTAGTGATGAAAGGTAAGGGATGGTTAGCATGATGATAATAGAACCCATAATATAAAAATTGCTAGTGTTGAATAAAATTTGACATTAAATTGAAGGTGAAAATGTATTGAATGCAACATATATTGGAATTAGGCCTTTTAATCCATAATTTGATGAGTGTGTTCAAAATGAACTATTTTCATAATAAAGAAATGAATTTACATATACAACATTTCCTAGTTTCTCACTGATGCATTTGCACTTTCACTAAATGAACATATAAATACAAATGGTCATCGTGATTTCCATACTAATTAAAATTACTTTAGTTTTTTGAGATACAAGTTTCACATATAAAAATTTTTATTCAACAAACCTATGCACTTTCACTAAATGAGAAGATAAATGCAAATCGAAATCTCTTCAAATCCATACTAGTTGCATTTACAAGGGCTCTCCTCTACTGGGAGAAGCCAATAATGTTCTCAAAAATCATTTGAAAATCTAGTGAATCTCTTTCCATAGTTGAGAAAAACTTCACCAAAGAAACAAAAAAATTAAGGTGAAAGAAAAACTATTACCTAGAAAAACCAAAGTAAATGGTGAGGAAAATATAGAGGATGGGGTTCTTCCTCTACAACCAATTCTTAGTATCCTCAATTCAAGCACTCTTTATTCTTGTTTGTGTACATACTTGGTAGTATGTAAAATTAACTACCTTGTAGTTTTCCTGTCTTATCATGTGTTGGAAATTTCTAGAAATTAGTCGACAATAGAACTAGATGGGGACATATTTTTTTGGTAGAATTTATCGCACTTGTGGTTTCTAGTACTATACATAGATACCATTCTTCACCTTTACTATATGAATTTCTTAGGATATTAACAATCTAGTAGTACAAGGAAACAAGCAAAAGAGCTTCTTTGCAGTTTGCTTTTTGGTGTTTATAGAAGTTTTGTCATAGTAATAAAGATGAAGTTACCTTTTATGGGCCCAGGATAGACATCACTGTTTTAATGTTTTGAAAATGCAACTTTAGTGTGCAATAATTCCACTTCATTTTTCAACTTCCCATTTGGTTTGATTTGTTTTACTTTAATGAGGGTGAGGAAAAGACTTGTCATGATAGATCTAGACATAGCTAGTTCTATAAAATGCTACTTGCAATAGTCCAAGGGAATTATGCAAGGAATTCCCCCTTTGGCCTAGTCTGGGATAGGATATTGTATTTCCTTATGCTAAAGAAGTATTTAGACTATGCATGAATAATCGGTGATGAGATTCATAAAGATACTTTATAATATTGATGTTCATACAACAAATAGAAAGATGAAAAAGGAAATGTATAAGGAACACATAGCATGACACAACTATATTTTAGTTGTTAGTAAATAGGAAGCAAGCATTGAACATAATTGGAAGGAATGGTAATAGATCCTCAATGATGTTCATTATCGACGATTTTAAATTTGTTATAAAACATGATGTAGCTTTGAAATGATGCCCCCTTTACTACTATTATGAATGATGAGAATAACTTGCTGCCATTATGTGCTTGAAATGGGTGATCCACACTCCTTGTGACTCCATACCAAGAAAACATCAAGGAGTGCATCCAACCTCTTCCTAACTAGAGCACACAAAAAACTTCCCCTTCTCTGTAATCTCCAATATAATAAAACATTGTTGCAGCCTTGGGTAACATTATTACTTGTTGATTTAAATTGCGTATCCTTCAAAATTCTAAGTTTTGAATTTAATTTTAATAACTAGTATTTCAAATCACCTTGACCGATTTTATATTGAAACAATAAACTATGTAGAATTTTATTTTTGAGAGTAATCAGACTAGGATATTCTATGAATTATCCTCTTAATCAACTCTATGACATTCTTTAGTGCAAGGATAAAATGTATGACAACAATCAACAATGTGCATCCCTATAGTTTTTATTTTTTTTCAAATGTAGGGACTTCACCATTCATATAGTTTGAACCAATATAAATAAATGACTCTTTGTATGATATGATTTTGTACCCAACTATAGGTCATCTTTTATCAACGCTTGGTGAGAATGCTTGATGTTTGATCCTTTGCTACCTTCAATTGTTGTAAAAAAATTAGGCATTGACATGATTTTTTAATTATTCTAATGTCTGTCATTGTTGGAGACATGAGTCAGCCTTTGTGCATTGCAAATCACCTTTAAATACAATGTGGAACTTATGTGATGATGAACTCGAAAAGTGGACATGCACTATCTTGGACTTAAATATTTATCTCATTATTGCAAACTATAGGATTGAAGCATGAGTGGAGTTATCACCAAGGATTACAAAGGTCTAATCTAGGTGTTGACAAAAACCCTCTCTATTTATTTAAAGGGTGATAGCTCAATGGAAGAGCACCTTCCTTATGAGCAGAATGTTGGTGGTTTGATTCCTCCATGCCCTACCCAAATTAACATGATATTGTACTTTTTTTTAGGAAGATGATATTTAGGTTAATTTATTATAGTGGCAAGCCATTGGATTTGTTTATATATTGTATCGAGGGGTAAAAGTCTTATCCTTAAGAGAGAAAAATATTTGCATAGATTTAAACTGTATAGTGTCTCTAGAGAGTTTTTTTTTTGTTTTTAGAGTTTGACAAACAAATTTTAAAATTTATAAATCTTAAATTCCAAATGTTGCACCATATTTAATTTAAGTAGGATTGGTGTAACCTCTATCATTAACATGTCACAATGTTCACATAATGGTTGGTATGATCATGATGCCAACCCTATGAGCATCACTTCCTCCTCATTGACATCGGTAGAATTATAACAACACTAGTAAAAGAGTGGTGACTCCTATTAGCAATTAAACCCGCATTTGGAACAATCATATTTCCTCTAATGATGTCTGTAATAGTTCGTTAGTGATGGAAAAGTGAATTATGTAATTGCAAAAAATATGATTGTATAGGAAGACGAAAACAACTTGTATTGTCTTTTCTTATGAACACGTCTAATTAGTACATATTCATAATATTTCAATTATGATTCTATGTGATCTATTTTTTATTATGTTTCAAAAAAAACTAGGCCTCTAATTTGTTCTATTTAGTTGGAGTCTGCATAGATTCAAACCTTAGATGATGCAAAGTTGATCTAACTCACCTCTTTGCTTAGCAATTTTCCCTTTAAAAATTGCCTCTATGTGCAGAACAATATATGGTGCATCATTTCTTAGCTTCTACTCTTTTCTTGGCCATATTCTCTTCAAAACACCCATATATATGTATGGATGAAACTTTCATTAAAACCAACCTAACCTTGATATAACTTAGCTATTCCAATAGGAGTTTTCCACACTCAAAGTTTAAAACTGAGAAAAAAGGAAAGCACAAAGTTATATAGTTTATTTTTTATTATTCTTAGACTACTTTAATTTGTTTAAATTCAACAATTTTAGAAAATAAATGATAGTTTTAAAAATCACTCTCAGAAACCTTTCTTATAATTGTAGAAATACAAAAGCCATGAATTTATATCCAAGAGTAAAACATTGGTGAGAAACCCTTAAAATTAAATAGAAAATTAATTCAAATTATGTGCATGCCAAAGTTCTAGGAAAGTTTTGCATGTTACTTGAGTTTTTGGACCCATAGTAGTCCTTTTTAATTTCCTTGTTAAAAACATTGTTAAAATATGCTTCAGAGTATTAGGTGTATCAAGACTATTGTATTTGATATATTTAACTTTAACAAGTCCAAGTTCCATTTCATTCATAGTTAATGGATTTTGCAACAAAATTATGGAAATTACAACCTACAATTCATTCGATAGTAGAAGTTCAGTTTTCTAGATTTAATGAATATAATAAGGGTTTAAAAATTTCAATGTCAATAAAGTTCTCATAATAGAATTTCTTCCGTTTCTGCTATCTTATTTTTCTATGTAACATAATTTAATAGTATAAATACTTCTAAGTCTACTTTGGTCGCCTTAAATATAGATAAAGAACCTCTTGCAATGAAGCATGCAACTATGTGTGCAACTTTATTGGATTATTCCTATTAATATATCTCAATGTCTCAATGATATTAACATTTAGCAAATTAGGGATATTCATATATTCATCATAATTTATGGCCTATCCATTTAGTTGTAATTGAAATGTAATATTTCCTTTTGAATGCTTGAATATGAAAATTTAATTTGAAGCAATAAAAAATATTAATTGAGAAAATAGTTCCCTGAATTTATTTCCAAATTTCATGGATACTTCTTTTAATTCATTTTTCTATATTTAATGGAATATATTATTTAAATATTTACAAAAAAACTCAATGTTGATGAAGTCCTTGAAATAGATTTTTCCAAATTTAAAATATGTGTTAATGGGTCATTAATGTTTCTTCAACCCATCCATAGATTCTATCATCTACAAGGGCTTCAACATCATCACCAAGATCTTTATCAACACCATCAATGTCTTCACCATCATCTATAGGGTGGTGGCTCCAAGATCCATCCTTGTGGGTTCAAGGACCTTGTTAGGCTCCACAAGGTGCTTCAAAGCACAACTCATCTTTGTATGGACTTCTTACTGCATGAGGGACTTGGTGGCATCAATGACTACCTATGGGGCCACTATAAGTCCCATGTTGGCATCAATGACAGTTCATTCAACAAATAAATCAAATGTATATACAAAACAAATGGAAATCAAACCTTGAAACAAAAAAACTAACAAATATGAGCATGTGAAAATAAAATAAAATAATTCAATTCCTTATATGAATTAACATCTCATAAAACTAAATTAACATCTCATAAAACTAAATGAACCATAACATATTAAAATTTTAAACTAGAAAGACACCTATTAAATTTTAATTCCTCATGGTTTTTTTAACATATGTCTATCTTAGAATTGTGATAGAAAATTAAAGAATTAAATAACATGAAATCCCAACTAATAAGATAAGCCACCTTATTCAAAAAAGGAAGATTTTAAAGAAAAACAATCCATAACTTGGATTAACATTTCATTTTAAAAATAATGAATAATTTAAGAAGGAAGAATTCTAATTAAAAATTAAAAATTATCATAAGATTGGTTTTCTTTCGAATCATGATCATGTAATTCTATATATGAGATGTATAATAAATCAGACATTTTATTGAAAAATGAAAGAAATAATTCTAAAATTGAATTATAATCTAAATGCTTAAGATTGTAACATCAATTCAGAAGAATATGAAATTGCCTTAAAAAAGTTCTTTAAAGATCTATAAGTTTTCTTTACTTCCTTTGAAATTCTTTCTTAGTGCTAATTATTTCACATGGTCACGTCCTAGTAATCAAAAGTTAAATAGTATGATTTGAAATGTTAAATAAAAGAAAACAAATAAATAACCCAAGAAAGATAAAGTATAAGCAAACTTCTTTGAATGTGTAGTGATGATAACCAATTTGTACTTGGAACCAATGTTTGCTGCAAAACTGCATGCATTATTTAAACGATGAAAATAAAATTAAACAAGCTAATCTAACTAATATAAATTTGAAACTTGAAACGTACAAAAAGATTAAGTAAAATGAAATAACCAATAAGTCATTAACAAATTTTTAATCCTGCAAAAAACAACACAATCTCCCATCAACACCCAGAAATAATAATATATAAATATTAAAAAAAAAACTAAAAAGAATTGTGTTACATTTATCATTATTATTTCCATTCAGTGTCGTACCAAATTGTGAGAATGTCAAGAGGTAGGAATCCTCATGCCAGCCAAGGAAAAGTGGTCTTACCGAATTGTGAGAATGTCATGAGGTAGGAATCCTCAAGCGAACCATCCATGAAGTAAAGGAATTCAAGAAATTCATGCAATCTATAATATTTCTGAATAGAATTGGTGAATGGTAAGGATAACCCACAAGAATAAATAGGTAGGTAGAATCAAATTAAGGGTGTGTTATGTGTTATTGTTTGGAAATTTTAACTTTATATATAGATTATAAAAATCATGAAAACTACATTTAAAATATGATGTCATTGATAAGTTTGCTTTTAAAATCAGAATCAATTATATTCATCGAAATATACTAAGGAAGAATTCCAATAACTTAGATTTGAACAACAAGATTCCTTAAGATTAAATAATAAGTTATCATAATGATCATTAATCTGATTACATTCATTAGCAAACAAAATAAGTTATCATAATGATCATTAATCTGATTGCATCCATTATGAGCGAACAAATGATCCTTATAAGAAATGGAAACAATAGATGCATCAATTTTGTCATTAATTGTTTTAGCAAATATTTCATGAAATGTACTAACTATCCCTCTACAAGGTCCAAGTGCAAGATAATCAACTGACCACACCAATCCTAATCTATTTACTTCTAGATTACAAATCAATCCACCACTATATGACATATCTTGATTATGAAAATTTGAAGGCATATAGCTAGACAGAGAAAACAGAATATCAGGCACATCAAAATTTGTGAATTTATCAAGATACATGGAATAAAAAGAATTATCCACAATAAAATAAAAATAATCCCCAGAATAATTATCAATAAAAAAACTTTTAGGAGATTCTTGTTTATTTATCAGTGGTGAACTTTGATTAGAAGCGGATTGAAGATTATTATGTTAAATTAATAACACATATATTGGTATGGTTACCTGAATCTTCTTCACGTAGCATAGGTGAATCGGTACTTGATGAGATGTATTAAACTTTTTCTCCGAGCAAGGAAATGTTTGTTGATCGATGACTCGAACTTCTTCTCAACCTGCATATTAGTTTCTCCAATATGATCAACCAAAGAGTTAGAACACATGTAATTATTAGTAACCAATGTGTGCTTATAAATAATTGAATTGGAGAATATATTAGGAGAAGATATATTTTGTTCTACGATCAACTTGTTAGAATTTAGGTCGACAATACAAAAAGATTCGGATTGCTAAGAAGAATGATTAGATTCACCTTCATAATTATTTTGTGAGCAAGATTCATCGTGGAGGATTACATTTTGATATATACATTACAATTATATTTTGCAAGGGAATCTTGCTAACTAGGAGGAATACGACAATCGACAAGAATATCATGCAGATTAAAGTTAGTAACTAGATCATCAAAACATAACTTATATAGAATATGACTAGCTCTTACCGAAAAATCCTCCTGAGATTCAGATCCTATAACTAATTGCAAAACTTGTTAAAATCATAATCCTCAAAATCATCCTAAAATAAATCTTGAAATTGAAATCAAGTGTAAATTGAATATGGTGGAAAATTTTCCAACCAATATCTGACTCTACCTTGAAACGAGTAGGTTAACAACCTAGAAAGGACATTTAGATCACTAATGTTATACTTATACATTTTTCACCGTTGAATTCAAGTTTGGACAAGCATTTAACTATCTTACTGGGAATATGAACTGAGGGACGAATAAATACAAATTCCCGCGTCAATCATAAAGATTAAGGAAATGGAAAACTGACTCGAGGGTTAGCTTGTCCTCTAATCCACCTTGTACTGCATGTAATGACTTCTAGAAAGAATGCTGATGTAAAAAATTTATAGTGTTGAAAGCCAAAGGTTAAAAATGAATAATGAAAAATAAAAAATAAAAATCATTAAATATTTACTTGCCCTCCTTCTAATATCATTTTTGTTAGCCTGAAAAACTATACAGTAGCCAATAAAAGGGTATCAACCTGATCCAAAGGCTTTACGGACCCTTAGTAGTTTATAACTTGTTGATCCCAATGATTTACAGCCCCGTTAGCGGACTAACTAACCTATGCTAGAGAAAATGCTAAACTATAAGAATGTGAGAAAATGCTAAACTAAATGAATGTAAGAAAAACTAACTCTCTAGTTTAGATAAAGAATCTACAATGTTTATAAATTTACAAGTAGTTACCGGACAATCCTAATTTATAAATAGTTACCCGACAAATCGTGGGAAAGATTTAGAGTAATTTTGAAAAGGTGTGGATCATGATAGAACTTACACTTTTTACTGAACTCGTGGTAAAAAACGTCGGAATGCAGGAAATGAGCAGTTTTATAATGTTTAAAAAAATTATGGAATCCAAATGCAGAATGCAAGATTAATGATATATAATTAAGTTAGTCAAGTATGCTACGTCTTATCTCAGGGTAAGAGCAAAATTTTGATTAATTCTAAACCAATTCATTTTCGCATTTAAAGATGAAACATATAATAATTCAATTGTGTAAAAGACTTTTTACAATTGAATGATCATATGTTTTTAAACAAAAGTGTTTTATAAATCAAATAAGAATACACTCATGACAAATTATAAAATACTTTGGTTATGCAAATATGAACTAGTAACCAGTTAGATAGATCACATAAGATAGTCATCATAATGCTTTAAAAGACATTCCAAAATTATTATATTTCTAGGATTACAGATGAAAAACAAAAAACAAGGTTCAGATTTCATTCAAATCTACAGAAAACAATGATAAACTGAACATGAAGAGACATTATTAATGTGATTTAAAAGCATTCATACATATTATTAAGGACAACTTCAAAGATCCATCACATCAATGCTTCCAAGGTGACATTGTGGCAGAGACTCCTCCATATTTTGAACAGATAATACAAAACTGTAGAAAATATTCAATCATTCTCTGATCTTTGGATTCTCTTAAAATATAAAAGTATAAGAACACAAAAATATATTTCGTAAACAAACCGTATAAGATCCATGTTATTTACCATTTTATATATAATGCTTGACTCAATAATGTGAATGATCACAGTTTTTAAAAACAAAATCCAATGGCGTGGCGTGTAATCTTCCTTTAGACAATCAAAGAATTCCCTGTGATGACCAATAAATTTTCTTTACGCTGAAGATAAAACAAAATTCATTTATAAGTTATATTGATAAACCTTTTGTCTATTTCTTAACAAAGAGAAGTGGACTATTGCATTGATGTAATCAGATTTGTATAAGATCCTTGACAACCACTTATACTATGAAAAACACATAAAACAATAATTAATGCTATGTAAATGCCACTAAAAGCAAATTATAATAATTTATGGATATATAAGTTATCTTAACTAGGATAAGATAAAATCATGGGATTAATACTTTTATGAACATACGAATAATAATGATAAAGTTGAAAAAGGCTTCATTATTAACAGTGTTGACAACCTAATAATTCGATTTGTGTGTTTTCGTATTAACCAAACTTTCAACAAAATTTCCAAATTCATAATTTTATGTGGTGCACATATCCTAATTTTTCATTTTTTTCAGATTACATGCAATAGGTTGAAATATTGGAGGTCTTATTGCTTAGTCGGTGGGAGAGTGCTTGGTTCTTATGCTTGGTATTTAATGACAGCATTGAATGAAACATCGATTCCACAACTCATGCACCTTCTTCATCGCCTGGATTGCTATGCACTGCCTTCATTGCCACTCCTTCATCGCCATGAATCCTATGGATTGAATTCTGTATGGGCATCGATCCTTCATTGCCATGGTTATTATGCACTGTCTTCATTGCCACCTCCTTCATAGCCAAGCCTCATACACATTGAATTCGGTATCGGCATCGATCTTTCAGCCTTCGAGTCTCGAGAGACTCAATAAATGAGCATTTAATTCTCCCTCGCTTTGTCATTGTATGTCACCTCCTTCACCATTGTTCAAGCTATAGCTTCACTTAGGCTCCGCACATGGAGATTAGAAGGGGGGACCCGAGCCTAGGTTTGATGATGTAACCAAGGCCAAGGTCGCCCTTTCTCACATATGAGTTTCAAAACACTCAACATTTATTGTTATGAAGTACAACCTTTAAAAGATAGTTAAACCTTGAAATCAAATTCAAATTAATAATGTGGAGTGATTTTATTTGTTAATAGTATGGTATATTTGACAGTTTCCCGCGGTTTTTTCAAACAACCTGGGCTCGTTAGAGTTGGGCTCCATTTTGATTACGGCTAAGCTCGCTTGTAGCGTGCTTGGAGCATGCATTTTATCATTATATGTGGAGGCTTACTACTGGCCACCACTACACAGTATTCACCTATTTCCTATGTGTTCTCGCCACATTCATCCACTTGCCTATTGCATTGCACACCTTGTAACTATTGCACCGCCATCCGCCTCACCTTAATGTACCTTAGCAAGGGAGTCCACATAACACACATACAACCCCAAATTCTGTGGTTAACCTTGTTTTTCTGGTAGCAAATAGAAAGCTTGACATTGCAATTCCATTGATGTGTCTAATAGAACATTGCACCAAAGTTCAGTAGATTACACAAAACAAAATGGTTGGTCATCAATACACTAGTCTAAAAGGAGAAGAGCAAAGCGAGCATGGTTGAAAATGACATGAACCTTTTCAATCTTCTAACTACATAAGTATGGATTTGGAGATATTTTTAAATTATAATAATAAAGATTATAACTATTACCTTTTGCATCAATGCCTTTGAGTTCAATAGATAGTGTATTTCCCTGTTTTGGTGGAAGAGCTAAGAACAACAAACAAAATTAACACCAACTATTTCTTTTTGTTTTCCAACAATGTTTTCTAGTGAATTCGCATAAGAAATTGGGTTTAAAGATCTATTTGGAAACATGATAGCATCGATTGATAGCAAATGATGCACATGCCATATGACAATAGCATATAGCATAAAATAATACTAGCAACAACCATATTACTAAGATTAATATAAGGTTAGCTGAGATTCCGCAGTGAGGATTCATGGCATCTAATGGAGAATCTGCGGTGAGAAGATTTATTGTCGACGTTTCGAACCAAGCGTGGTTCATCTTCAAGACAAGGCGATGCCTGGAGAATGCTCCTCTTTCATTGAAGTATTAATATAGAAATCATTACTTTCGCTTGAGATGGCCGACAGGGTCTGTTTTGTCCAAGGTTATATTGGGTTTAAAAAAAATTGGGCCTAATAATTAAGGGTTAATAATTTAGGGCTAATATCTTTCTAATTAGATTTAATTTGTAATTAAAATTTTTTAAGTTTTTTATTAAAATGTTTTATAATTTAAAATCTTTTATCTTCATTAAAAAATTTTAATTAAAACATTTGTTAGTGTAGGTTTTATAAATTTAATCAATTCAATTTTTGTTAATGTAAGCCTTTTATAAATTCAATTAATTTAATTTAATCTTTTAATTTAACTATTATTAAAGTTTTTAATAAATTATTTAATTCTAATAGAATATTTTAATAAAATATTTAAATACTAATAAGATATTTTAATTCTTTTTAAAAAATTTTATAGAAAGGAGATTAGTTAAACTATTTTGAAATTTTTAATTTATTTTGAAAATTTTTATTTTATTTTATACAAGTTCAAATATTAGGTTTTTTTATGTTTAAATGTTAGGTTTCTTGTAAATTTTTTGGAAATTTAGGGTAAACGTTAGGGAGAATTCTAGGGAGATTAATTTCATAAGTTTAAATATTAGGTTTTTGGGTAAAATTATGGAAAAGTTAAGGAGAATTCTAGGGAAATTAATTTTCAATTTTAAGTTTTTAATTTTAATAACTACAAGTTTTTTATTTGTAAGTGTTTTATTTTTTTAAGTTATTATTAATTTTAAGTTTTTTATTTTTTAGGTTTTAGTTAGTATTTAGCTTGGTTAGGTTTGGCAACCATGATCGACTAATGGACAGGCCGTCATCTCTGTTTAAGCATTTAGGGTTTTTTACTATCTCAATAGCCTCTCTAATTCTCCTCTTTGACCAGTTGTCGACTTGGGCTAATACCTGCATATCCTCGATTTTAATAGGGTGTTTTGAGTTATGCGAGTGTTCCGCTAAGGCTGACTTGTGGGTTCTATTAAGACGAATATCAGCATAGTGTTCCTTAACCCTAGTATGGATGGACCGGCCTGTTTCACCAATGTAGGCTTTCCCACATTCACAAGGAATGAGGTAAACCCCCTTTTTAAGACTTGGGTCAACAGGATCTTTTAATGACCTAAGTAACTTTCTGATGTTGTTAGGTGGAGAAAAAACTGAGTCAATATTCTTCTTTTTCAGGTGTCTGGCTATTTTGTCCATAGTCCCTTGTATGTAAGGGAGAAATGCCTTATGATCCCCAACTTTCTTCTCTTTAGAAGAAGCCCTAGGTCTGTTTTCCTGGGTTTTTGTAGCTCTTTCAAGGGCTTTGTCGATTTGAGTTAGGTTATAACCATTGCTCAGAAAAACATTTTGTAGGTGTTCTTGCTCAGATTCTAGGTGCTCGTTATCAGAGATCCTTAGGGCTCTAGTGAAAAGAGTGTTAAGAACCCCCAACTTCTGGTTTGGGTGATGGTGTGAGAGGGCGTGAAGGTATTGTTCTGTGTGAGTTTTCTTCCTGTAAACCTTGTGGCTTATGCCTCCATCTTGTGTCCTGATGACTAAAGTATCCAGAAACGGGAGCGCATTGTTCTCTTCAACCTCTTTTGTGAATTTGATGGAATCATTTTGGCTATTTAAATGATCAATGAATTTGTCTAATTCTTCCTCCCCATGGGCCCATATCGAAGAGGTATATATTTGACATATTGATACTTTTTTTTATGAGAGAATGTGTCAATTACTTGTATCTAATAGTTAAAGTAATATAACAACCACTTAATTTATGGTTGTTAAGCTCCTAGTTGACGTTAGGCTCATAGTTGTATCATCAATGAAGTTAAGCTACTAGTTGTATCTAATAGTTAATTTAAAAGTTAATATAAAGCTTAGAGTAAGCCTTATGCACGTTAACTTGACTCCTAATTGCTAATGGAATTCAATTGCCACATAAGTTGCACATTACCTAAGTAATTTTTCTAGGTGCATGGTTTCATTGCAATCAAGGTCAACTTCTCATGCTAAGAGATGGAGCTCATCTAAATTTAATTTAATAGTTGTATCACTATTGGAATAATCTAATAGTTATCCAATATAACTGTGATTAGAGTTGAAGTTAAGCTAATAATTGTACAATCATTGGAGTTAGTATAATATTTATCCAATATAATTGTGATTAGAGTTGATGTTAAACTAATAATTGTAGAATCATTAAGCTAATAGTTGCATCTAATAGTTAATTTAAAAGTTAATATATTGGCAATTGCAATTCAAGTAAAAGTCATGATTCGAGTTGAACTTAAACTAATAGTTGTATCATCAATGTATTTAAGCTAATAATTGAATACTTGTACCTAATAATTGAATAATTGAACCTGAAGTTTGTTTTTTGCAACTATCAAAAATTGTACTTATCAGATGTTAACTAAGCTATTTTGGAAATTGTTAATTATGAGTTAGAGTAACCTCATTTAAAAAGAATAGAAATCCTAATTATATCTATATGGAAAACCTAAACATGTAATACAAAATGTAAATTAGCTAGATTCCCAACTACTAGATGCATGAGTTTATTAGGAGTTCTAACTATTTTATTAGGAGTTCGACTCTTATATGACTACACATCATCTAGACTCCTAGATGCCAAATGCACTTGGACTAAGCCTTAAGTGATTAGAGTTGAAGTTAAGCTAATAGTTGTAGGATTATTGGAGTTAAGCTAATAGTTAAGATAATAGGTATCCAATATAACTATGATTAAAGTTGAAGTTAAGCTAATAGTTATACAATCATTGGAGTTAAGCTAATAGTTGTAACTAATAATCGATCGAGTTAACCTCGTAGTTGTATCTAATAATCGAATAGTTGAAGATTAATTTAATTTTTTCAACTATCATTAGCTGTACTTATCATATGTTAATTAAGCTATTTTTTAAAATTATTAATTATTAATTTTGGACCACGCTCATAGAATGAATCTAGAGGGTACACTTGTCTCATTTTGGTACATGTATATGAAAAGGCATAGATGATAATCCACCCCAAAATTCTAACATATATACACATATCTGCTTAACAAATACCTTTATAGAACCTAGTACAAGTAACAACCAAGACAAATAATGAAATCCAAAACATGAAAACATTGTTTAGAGAGCATAGGAGGGTGGCTACGAGACAGTGAGGTAAGCATTGGAAATTTTATTATTCTTAAATAATTAAAGGGAAAATCTATTAATCAACTACCTTAGCTAACACACGTCCTATTTAGAAATTATTATTACATAAAACATACAGGCGTTTAAGTGTTGATCCATTTTGAGAATACTCTGTTAGCTCTGAAGTGTCATAAGATATTATGGCCACCCTATCCAAAAGTGCAGAGCAAATGAAAACAAATAGAAAATTAGGCATTGCAGAAATAAAAAGGAAAAAATGCACCCCACACTGTCAAGAATTGAAGCAGCTAGTTTCTCCTTCTTATGGCAATTGTGCCACTATATGCACTATTAAAATAAACATTGAAGCATTTAGAGATTGGTAGGAAAATAAAAGAAAAAAGGAAGCTTAATGCTTTTCTTGTACTGTAAATTTAAAATCATTGCTTTTCAATTATCTATGCTAGAAATTTTAGTTGTACCAGCATTTAGAGAAACCAAGGAGGAAACCAGCAGAGCACAAAGGCTCGCTTAAACACACAGGAGGAGAAACACTCAACTCAATTGTATTCAGTAATAGAGGTTACATATATAGTAAAGTGAAACCTAATCTAAATCCAATAAATGTGGATCAGATCCACTAGCTTAGAATCTTGTTGAACAAGAACAAACGAATATAGAAAACATGTGAAGATGTTTCTACATTAAATCTAACAGCCTCCCTTAATGCAGAAATGGATTTTTGAAAACACCTAATTTCTTTCTAAGATCCTCAAAATGGATCCTTCCAACTAGTTTAGTAAACACATCAACAACATTTTCACTTGTGTTACAATAGATGAGTTCAAGTTCTTGAGACTCAATCTTCTCTCTGACAAAGTGATGCTGCAGCTCAATATGTTTAGATCTGGCATGATAGACTGGATTGTATGCCAGCTTAATTGAGCTTTGATTGTCACACTAGATTTTGGTAGCTTGTTTTTGTTGTATTCCAACTTCTTCAAGAATGCGCCTCAACCAAATGGCTTCACAAGTAGCATTGGTTAACACTTTGTATTAAGCTTCCGTGGATGACAAAGAAAAAGTTGGTTGTTTCTTACTGCTCCATGATATGACTCCAGAACCAATGTTAAAGGAATTTCCAGAAGTGGATTTTCTGTCATCAGGATTTCCTGCCCAGTCAGAGTCAGAGTATCCTTCCAACTAAATACATCAGTAAATAAAAGACCATAATCAATAGTTCCTTTTAAATATCTTAGGACTTGCTTTGCAGCTTTCCAATGTGTTTCGCATGGCTTAGCCAAGATTTGACTAAGCATGCTGACATGGTATGATAGGTCTGGCCTTGTAGTAGTGAGGTAGTTCAGACTACCCACTAGTTGACGATACAAAGTACCATCAGTTTCACATTTTGATCCATCACTATTGTATAATTTCACATTTTGATCCAAAGGAGTGGATACAGATTTGCATTTACTCATTTGAAACCTGTCAAGTATCTCCCTTGCATATTTGCTTTGAGTGATGAACGGTGTACTAGATTCTCTCCAAAAAGCAATGCCTAAACAATAATGTAAGTCACCTAGGTCTTTCATTTCAAATTCCTGTGACAAATTACTTTTAATATGTGCAACTAATTGATATGCTCGACCTGTAATGATAAGATCATCCACATATAGGGATATCAAGCAAACATTTCCTTATTTATCTGATTTTATATATAAACTTGAATCATTTTTACTTTTGAGAAATCCTTGCTATCTGAAGAAGGTATCAATCTTGATATACCATGATCTAGGAGCCTGTTTCAGTCCATAGATCTCTTTATTTAACCTGCACACAAGCTGCTCCTGTCCTTTGTGAACAAAACCTTCAGGCTGCACTAAGTATACTTCCTCTTTTAAATCACCATTTAAAACTGCAGATTTGACATCTAACTGGTGTATTCTCCATTTATGTTTAGTATCTAGTGCAACTAACAATCTGATAGTGTTTAACTTAGCTACTAGTACATATGTCTCTTCAAAGTCAATCCCCTCTTGCTAAGAATAACCCTTTGCAACTAATATTGCCTTGAACTTGTCAATGTTGGTTGAGCATTACTCCCTCACGAGAGTGCTCAGGACTATGAAAGAGGAGCATTGCTTTGTTTCCTGAGTGAGATCCGCCCACAATTGAAGATGCTGCTACCATCATATCATTGCAAGTAATTGTTGTGTGAAGATTGCTTCCCTATATCGCTTAAGGGATGGCTACCACTATCTAAAGAGAATGCCGCCCAGCTACAGCGTGGGAGCTCATTGAAGGAGAATCACTGGTGTAAAGAGCGGATCGTGGAGGAGCTCCTTATAGAGAGTGAGATATGCAGGGAGTTTTGAATGGAAAATATTCAACTCAATTTTATTGATTCTGCAGGACAGTTATATATACAAGACTCCAATTCTATTCTAGGAAATATACAGACATTATAGTAGTAACTATACAAAATAAATTCCATGATACTCGGCACTAATGACAGAAAGAATGATTCTCGACAAGCTCCAATTACAGAATTGATATCCATGATTCTCGGCTAAATGTCAGCTTCATGAGTTGTCTGAATTTTTGCCAACTTTCCTTATACGCCCCCGCAAGAATGTGCTTCCATCGGCAAGACCAATCTTGTTCCTTAGAAATTCTGTGCGTTGCCTTGATAAGGGCTTGGTTAGTAAATCTGCAAGTTGATCTTGGGTATGTACATGCCGAACATGAAGAGTCCCTTTGTGAACTAGATCACGGACAAAGTGAAGGTCGATTTGAATGTGTTTCATCCTTGAATGTTGCACCGGATTGAAGCTTAGATGAGTTGCTCCAAGATTGTCACAGAGAAGAGAAGGTGGTGCCTTGAGAGAAAAACCAAGTTCCTGAAATAAAGCAGGAAGCCACATAGTTTCTGATGCCGCATTTGCAAGAGCCCTATATTCCGCTTCCAGAGACGAACGGGCAACGACTCTTTATTTCTTAGAGCTGCAGGAGATTGGATTTGAGACTAGAAAAGTGATATATGCTGAAGTAGAGGTGCGGTCATCAATGTTTCCAGCCCAGTCAGCATCACTATAAGTTGAGAGACATGAATCTGCAAATTTTTTAAGCTGAATGCCATGAAATATTGTATGTTTGAGGTATCGAAGAAGCCTCTTGGTTGTTGTCCAATGTGTGGCAGTTGGCTTGTGCATGAATTGTGAGAGCTTGTTAACCGCAAATGAAATGTCGGGATGAGTCAAAGAGAGATATTGCAAGCTGCCTATCACTCTCCTAAACTCAGTACTATCAACAGCGGCTGTGCCATCCACTAAATGAAGAGATGTGGTAGTTGAAAGTGGTGTAGACACATCATTGGCTCCAAGCATATTCGTGGTTTGAAAAATCTCGCGAATATATTTATGCTGAGATAGGAACAAACCTGCACAAGTTGGTATGACTTCCACTCCCAAAAAGAAGTGAAGTGAACCCATATCCTTCAAGGAAAACTGATGTCCAAGTTTGTCAATAACAGAAACCACAAATTTCTTATAACTTCCTGTAATGACAAGATCATCGACATAGACTAAGAAATAACAAGTAATGGAGTCATGTCGATAAATGAACAGGGAAGAATCAGTTCTTGAATTCTAAAAACCAAGGTCCATGAGAGCATTCTTCAAGGCTGAATACCAAGCCCTTGGGGCTTGTTTTAGGCCATAAATGGATTTTCTCAATATGCATACATGATCAATTTTGGACATATCTTTAAACCCGGGAGGTTGCATCATATACACAGTTTCAGTTAACTTCCCATGTAAAAAATCATTGTTAACATCCATTTGTCTTAATTCCCATCCATTTATAACATCAATGCTTAAGACTGACTGGATAATGGCTGGTTTAACCACGGGGCTAAAAGTTTCTTTATAATCAAATCCAGGACATTGATTATACCCCTTTGCAACGAGTCGTGCTTTGAATCGATCTATTGAGCCATCTGCTTTCCTTCTTATTTGAAAGACCCGCTTACATCCCACTGGATTACAGTTTTTGGGTGGGGGAACTAAGTCCCAAGTGCCATGCCTCATAAGAGCAGTGAGCTCACTGGACATGGCTTCACGCCATTGAGGATTTGATATAGCTTGGTTGACACACGTTGGTTCAAGAGTGGGTGGGATAGGATGTTTTGTAACCGTGTGGATCTGTTTTGGTTTGAAGATATTGTTCATTGACCGTGTGACCATAGTATGGGTTTGGGTAGGGGGAGTTTCTGGTTGGACCGAATTAATGGGAACAAAAACATGATCTGAATTGGACAGTGAAAGATTGGTGGGTATGTTATTTAAATCAGAATTTGATGATGGCAAATTCAAATTTAAATCAAGAGAGTCTAGGGCAACAGGTGAATGAGAAATATTCGAAATAGGGAGAGAGGAAATATTACCAGTAGGTAATGCAGCAGCAGCGGCCTGTGTTTCCGAGAGCACTGACGGCGACAATGAAGGTGCAAGGGAGTGCATCGGCGCTGGAACAGAGTGGAAAACAGAAGAAATTGAAGAATCCGAGCCCTGTGAAATGAAGGAAGAAGATGACATATGTGAAAAAAGGCTTTTCATTTCATCAAAAAGAACGTGCCATGAGATGTACAATTTCTTAGTTGTTGGGTCCATGCATTTAAATGCATTTTGAGTTTGGGAGTAGCCAAGAAATAGACACGGAATGGACTTGGGCTACAATTTGTGAGTGTTATAAGGTTTTGTAAGAGGATAACAAAGACACCCAAATTTTCTTAATTTTATATAGTTGGGTCTTTGTCCAAAAAGGGCCTCAAAAGGGGACTTGTTTTGGAGAAGTGGAGTGGGTTGTCGATTTATGAGATATGTGGCGGTTTGAAATGCATGGGGTCAATAAGAGAGAGGTAAGGAAGCATCATGAAGAAGAGTAAGACCAGTTTCCACAAGATAACGATGTTGACGCTTAGAAACACCGTTTTGTTGTGGAGTGTATGGTGCGGTGGTATAGTGACTAATACCATGAAGAGACAAGTATTTTTTCAAACTTATGAATTCACCACCATTGTCAGAGTATAGGATTTTAATTTTAGAATTGAAGCGTGTTTCAACAAGATGTTTAAATTGGGGAAAAATGCTAGACACGCTTGATTTTGTAGCCATTGGATAAAACTACATGTACTTGGTGTAGTGATCAACAAAAAGAAGATAATACCGAGAGCCATCAAGACTAGTAGCATGTGCGGGGCCCCAAACATCGATGTAAATAATATCAAGAGGAGCATGGCTTTGAAAACTATTGGAGCGAAATGGTTGTTGATGTGCTTTATTAATAGAACAAGAAGTACATGAGGATGACAATTTATTAGAAGTAAGTGGAAGAGAAAAATGATTAACAAGACTTTGAACTATTTTAATTGAGGGATGGCCAAGACGCTTGTGCCACCCATCAATCGAAGTTCTTTCATGCACATTAGCAACCATTTTGGAAGATGAAGCCACCAGTGAGTTTGGAAACACATAGACACCATTTTCACATGCACCTCTTAGTAGTATCGCCCCCGTTTTCTGTTCCTTCACAAGAAAATAAAATGGATGAAATTCAACAAAAACATTATTTTGTTTGGTGAAGTGATGAACTGAAATTAAATTCTTGTGAATATGGGGAACACAAAGTGTATCACGCAAGAAAAACGTTTTATGGGGTGAATGTAAGGCTAGAGAATCAATGTGTGAAACAGCCAAACCTGTACCATCACCAAGCACAACTTCATCAGTTCCATCATATTCAGAGTGAATAGATAAAGTTGTGACATCACCAGTAATGTTGTGAGAAGCCACCGAATCAATGAGCCATTTATTTTCGTTGGTATAAGAAGAAGAAGCACAGTTTACAGTCACTTCATTTTGCTGCAACTGTGGACTGGCCTTGGCTGTGTGGCCCAATTGATCGAAAAACTGACACTTGGGTTGGAAACGGCGCTGATTTGAGTTGGGCTTACCCGATTGCTGAGTGAAACGGCGCTGGTTTGAGTTGGGCCCAAAGGAATTACGGTTTGAGGTCTGTTGCTTTGAAGACCCATTTGACCGATTGAAGCCTTTCAGCTGTTGTCCTCCATGCGAGCCGTTTCTCTTGCTGGAGAATTTTGCTGAAGCAACAAGCTGCTGAGTCGCAGCTTCCATTCTCCTCAAATAGCTTTCATGCCCCAAGAGCAAATCATGTAATTCCTCAAAAACAAGGGATTTTTCCCTTACCCGAATGGGAGCAACAATCTCCCTAAAATCGGGACCCAAGCCATTGAGAACATAAAGAGTGAGGTCGTCATCTGAAATCGGGTGATCAATGAGCGCGATTTCATCGGCTAAGGCTTTGACAGCATGTAGATAGTCTGGAACCGATCGATTTCCTCGTTGGATCAAGGTGAGTTCTTCCTTGAGTTGCATAGCTCTTGTACACGATCTGCTTGCATACATGGTGTTTAAATTTTTCCATGCCTCATGAGAGGTCTTGGCAGTGGTAATGAGGGGGGTAATGGTGGTGGTTGTAGATGCAAGAATAGCACTTAGAATGAGTTTGTCCTGTCTAACCCAGTGAGGTTTTTGAGAGATGGAGGAAGGAGTGCCATTGGATGATGGACACAATAAATCACCGGTGACATAGTTCATCAGATCATAGCCAATGAGGAGAGCTTCAAATTGGGCACGCCACTGTGGAAATGTGGAGGGGGTGAGTTTCTCATTTATTTGGGCGGTGATGTTGAAAACGACGAGTGGTGTGGTCGTGGAAGAGGGAGGCTGTGTTTGGGTTGTCTGAGGAAGACATGGCTAGTTTGGATCGAGGTCTCGTTAGAGATTTTGGTCTCCTGATACCATATAGAGAGTAAAATATGCAGAAAGTTTTGAATGAAAACTATTCAACTTAATTTTATTGATTTTGCAGGAGGACACTTATATATACAAGACTCCAATTCTATTCTGGGAAATATATAGATGTTATAGTAGTAACTATACAAAATAAATTCCATGATACTCGGCACTAGCCGAAAGAATGATTCTCCGCAAGCTCCAATTACAGAATTGATATCCATGATTCTCGGCTAAATGTCAGCTTCATGAGTTGTCTAAATTTTTGTCAACTTTCCTTATACTCCTTGCCCGTCTGAAAAATTGGTGAGAGACTGTTGTTCGCCCTAAATGGATTGGATCGTTGCCCAATTGCTTGTTTTCAGAAATATGTTCGCTGCCGTAGATCGTGAAGGTAGTAATTGCCGATTGTTGAAGGAGCTGCTGCTGTGGATTGAAACACTATCAGAAATCGTTGTTGTGGGTGGAAGAGAGAGCCGCATGGGGCTTCCCATTGGATCGTTGTTCCATTAGACCGCTGTCTGTTCATTATGAGTGTGCAAAGGAACCTGCGTGATGAGTGAACCGTGGAGATTTGCAGCAGAGGACCCACTGTGGAAGATCTGGCTAATCGTTGTTAAATACTGCCCCATCAGTACATTAAATTGACGCTCAGAGAAGAATTCAATATTTGTTTTTTGGCGCCCACCGTAGGAGATCGCAGTCATCGTGGACTGTTGCATGCTGGGCAGATCAAAAGATTGTTGGCTGATCGTGAAGAAGAGATCGCTTCCCTCACCGTGAAGATTAATATCTCATAGATTGTTGGCTGAAGAAACGGCTTCCCGTGGGGTTGCTGAAATCGTTGCCAGTCACACAAGGTGAACGTGTGTGGAGATTCGGGCCAGTGAATTGAGAAATCACTGCCAAGAAAAATAGTGTGCATCCTAGTGTGGCCTTTGGAGAAATCGTCGCCTATCACTGAATGAGGCCACTGCCGTTGTGTGAAGAAGCCCGTGGAGATGCTCCTGCCCATTGAAGATCGCTGATCACATCCATCAAATAACAATGGAGGATTTGGCGGATCAGGCCAAGATAACAAGCGCATGGTTATTTACTTGATTGACATAGAACACTGCCTAGCTGCTACTGCGTGTGACCTCTGCAGTAGATATTTCTAAGATCACTACCCTGTATTGCTGCTAATTCTGAAGATCGATGTCACTGCTATGAGGAAATGAGTCATTGCCTGCGTGGAGGAGCCACAGAAGATCTGTGTGAAGGGAAAGATCATGGCAATCGTTGGAGAGGCTATTGGCTTGCCTAGCGGCCTGGGTAAAGAAAAGAAGCACACTGCCCAATGAACCCTATTCTTTTGAAGGTGTCTGTGTTTTATCTGGTCGGACTTAGACATTGACAAAAGTGGGGTTGAGTTGAATTGTTTGTTTGTTTTGTGTGAAGTTCTTAATGATATGGAGTTATATTTGTCTTCCTATGTGAAGGGGTTATATTGGTCATGTTTATGTAATGTTATTGGGTATTTAGTAAAAGCATTTGGAATGCTTGTTGTACTTTAGGGGTGCATGTTCGGTTGTACTCACACCTCAGAAGAATTTCTGATCCATGTTGTAAAGCTTAGCCATTGGTAAGTTGATTTCTCTGGTTTGTTGTAAGACCTGTTCAGATGTTCAGGCATACATGTTGTGGTGTAGAATGGCACCATGTGATCCCTGTTATACATAGAGTGGATGTGGATAAAGCTATGGCTAGATTAGAAGTTGAAGGGAAAGTTGAGATGAAATATTCTCAGTATATGAAGAACCAAAACATTGATGAACCATGTAGAAGAAAATGATTCCTGATTCCTAGAGAACTGGCGGATACAGCAGCTTGGGACCCATGTAATTCGGTAGATGGTTTCATTTTCATATGGACTTCAATAATCAGATGCTGGTACAAAAACATTTGTGATAAACTGATGAAAGCTTCAACAAAGACCAAGACTACTCTTAATACAAGATAAACATTAAGGGAGGCTGTTAGAGATAATGTTTATCTCATGATGACCGGTTAGATATGACAGATATACTCTCCTGATTTGGTGTGTGGTTGAGATAGTATCTCAACCTCTATCAACTACATTTAGCCATCTCTCATCTCTATATATGAGACATATCATTTGTATGTGAGATTATCATTAGTTAATATATTTCTTAGTGTGTTACAATGTCTCCTCTCTCCAAGAATTCAACAATTTTCTTTCTTCAATACAAACAAGCATTCAGCCAAGGAGCTCCTCCACACACTATCACTCACAGCAATTTTTTGGTTCCCTCACAGCAGCCCACAACTTGGCTCTGATACCAATTTAAAGAAACCAAGGAGGAAAGGCTCGCTCAAACACAGAGGAGGAGAAACACTCAACTCAATTGTATTCAGTAATAAAGGTTACATATAGTAAAGTGAACCTGATCTAGATCCAATAAATGTGGATCAGATCCATCAGCTTAGGAGCTTGTTGAACAAGAACAAACGAATATATAAAACACATAAAGATATTTTTGCAATAAAATATAACACCAGCCAACGACCTCTAATTGGAAGTATTGGAAGGATACCCTTTGTAACACTCAGAAACAATTAAATTTAATTCGGTATTATAGTTTGTCTAGTTTTTGTTTAATGTTCCTACCTGCAATGTCCACATCATGGTTGACGAGGTTACAAGCAGTTCTATGCAACTCAGCATCAGAATGGTACGACCTCCACGACACTCTGTTTCCATCGTTCTGTGGTCTTCACCTCTCGTGGTTATGGTTCGGGCCTGTGTTTCCACCTGCTATTGATTGCACCACAAAAATATTATGATAAAACTTTATTTCCAATAATAACAAGGCTCGGCAGTCAAGATTTATCAGTTTTGTTAATCTATTTGCAATTCTTTATCTAAGATTTTAATGAAATAAGTGTTTATAGTATTGGTAATTTGGTATAAAGTTGAGTTGTAATCACTATAAACATTTCAGCGTTCTATTAGTAAATATTTATTGTACCCGCTTTTTTAGATTGCGCTATCCCATGTTACTATAGTTTATGCGCTAGTAGTTTATGCTAACAATTACAACTTACATATGGACAATCTTCATGTTTAGTATCTAGTTGGTCAACACTGTTGTAAAGTTTAGCATTGATGGACGATCCGAAGTACCTTTCATTTAGACTTATCTCTCACCATATTAATAATTCCTAACATTTGTTGTTGGTGTTACTTATTTGGACATTGACTTGTCCGTGCCATCTATTTTTCATTCCGTCTTTACGTTTCCATTGGAAAATAAATCAATTTATACCATTAAAAAATAAATCAATTTATCAATAAAGTAATTCATCAAGGAAATATAAGAAATAGTACTTTTCTTTCTACTTTTAAATATTCATAAACAAATTATATTAGAAATTGTTCGGAGGAGGTGCAATAATAGGCCGATAAGGTGGTTGTTAGAAGGTAAAAGAAGACTGGAAATGTAACATTAAAATGAGGTAGTGCAAGACTACAATTAATACCACAACAAAATGGAACACTTCAATTTATCAAAAGATAGAGAATAGTCAAACTCAGAATAGATAACAAGTTTATTGAACTTAAAAGTTTTACACATTAGAAAATAGGGCTTTTCAATTAACATCACATTATACAACGAACATGCTATGGCATGGGAGAAATTGATCTCATGAAGAAAAGACTTCAATGTGTTGTTATAACTATAAAGAAGGAAAAACATGTTTGATAAGAACACATGTATTCAAACATGGGGTTCCAAACATATTGGGCCAGTTGCAATCTTGGATGAATTGCAGCAACTTCTAATCCATCAACCTGCCTTGAAGCAAAACAAACTTATCATGCAAATGGCTCTCTCCATCACAACCACTTTCCTCTTAACAAAGACACTTTCCTCTCAGCAAATATCTGATGTGAAATGGGGATTCAAGATGTATTCGAATACCTCAAAGATCCTAGAAAATAACTAATAGATTTTATAGCCTCTTAAATTGGTACCTAACTTCTTGGGATAATTATAGACATGAATGGTCAATTTATAATGAGATGAAAAGCATTTCAAAATGGATGCAATAGAGCTAGGCATTCACTTAGGATGTAATAGCAACATGATTTGAAACATTTCGAGATTCCTTGACAGCCAATGTAGTGGGAGATGTCTTGATCGGTACCTGACTTCTTGAAATGATTATAGACATCAATGATCAATTTATAATGAGAACAAAATAATTTCAAGATACTGGCTCTTGATATATATTCCCCATATACCGGTTCTTGCTATATTAGGATATATATCATATTCATCAACGCGGTTTCATTCTTTAATATATATCAATGTAGTGAACAGTCCCTCCAACCTTGAACAACATCTAACTTCAAAACCAAGCCAAGTATCTTACTTGGTCGAGGGTATCAATAACAACAAGTTTTCTTAAAAAATAATGCATGGAATACGATAGAATTCAAACTGTTTAGGCTGAAAATGGCCTCCTTCACTTGATTTCATATTTCAAAAACACAATTCAAATGATCCATGCACATCCGCTTCTAATATAGAAGCAGCAGTTCCAGAAAACAATAGACAATGAAGGCATAATACATGTATTTCTACCGATTTCCCAATTGTTTAGAATCTTTAGATCCAATATTGTACTTAATTAAATGTTAACATGTAATTATATTTGTTTTAATAGTAAGTCTTTCTTAAAGCATGATTAAAGTAAATGTTTAAGAGACATTAAATTCCCCACTTCGAAGAAAACAAAGATATGTAAGAAAATTAATTTTATGTGTAAAAGCTAGAAATAAAACCCCAAAAAAGACTAAAACCAACCTTTATCTATTCAAGATAAAGCCATGGCTTAGCAAGAGGTAGAAATGAGCATAGTTACGGGTCAGATAATGAGTTTAATATTTTCTCTGTCATAAATGTAAAAATAATTTGCACGTCTTTCAACTTTAACACTCCGCTTGTCAATGCGTTAAAGTTGGTCCTTGAGATGGATTTTTGTTTCCAATATACATAGAAAAAGTATAGTGAAACTAATACACAGTCATTTAAAAACAAATGCTAAATAGATCTTGTTTGGATCTGACTTATACTCAGACATCTTAAGTCAGCTATTGTCACTAATAGGACAAGCTATCAAAAGAGTTACTTTGAGAGAGAGAAGGTTAAATTGGCATAGGTTTAGGATAGATACAGACAGCGACAAAACCCAGTGACCAAGTGGCAAGATCTCATAAGGGTAGTAGCAAGGATAGTCAGCCCAAATCACAGGTAGGCACCTTAAAAGGCATAGCTTCCTCTAGTAGACGAAAAACTACTATTGACCTACCATATAAGGTTTAACACAGACATAGCTAAGGTGGGATAGGACATCACAATGCATGGACAAGATAGGAGAGATTATGTACAAGCATGGGCCATTAAGAATGTAGACAACCCAGTAGAAAAAGGATAGAAAAAGTCACAACCTGTTGGGAGATGATAAGCACATTAATGGGAAATCCAAAAGGCATAAAAAAAACAAGAGTCTAGGCATGTACTATCCAAATAGGAAGAAGTAGAATACATCCATCTTCTAACAGTTCAAGGAAAGGTCAGGAAATGTTGAATGGAGCGATCTGTAGTGTATGACTGTTGTGACCTCCCTAGGCTGAGAAGTGAATGTGTATGCCCTAAAGGGTTTGGCAGTAGCATGACCTAGCTCAACAGGTCTAGGCTTAAATTTCAAACATGTGAACAAGGCCACATTTCAAAACTTACAACCAACAAAAGCAAAACGCTATGTATGATTAGCTAAAGGAGGTCACGTTCTTAGCCCATGGCCAGGAGAATTAGGCACAACACAAACAACTTATCCCTTGGAGGGCTAGCAAAGGTCACAGCCCATCCCTAAAAGAATACACAATCACTTCCCAGTCACTAAAAGGCCGCAAACAAAATGTAGCAACCGGATAGGAAGGCATGTATAAGCATCCTACAAAGGGATGTATTTTTTGTGTTGGGAGAAGAAATAAAACCTTTAGAGTTAGATGAACCTTTGGAGGAAGATGATATCTTAAAAATACATGGATAGGAAGGTCCCAATGGTTTATTAAAAATTCCAAACACAAGGCCATAAGTCATTTGAAATTCCATAAATGTTGCACAAGATAAGCAAATTAATAGGCAATCCAAAAGGCATCCAAAAAAATAAGCGTCTAGGATTGTACTATACAAATAGGAAGCAACCCCCAAAAAGGCTAGATTCGTCCTCTAACAGTTCAAGAAAAGGGCAAGAAATGTTGAAGGGAGCGATGTGCAACTTATGGTTGTTGTGACCTCCCTAGTCTGTGAAGTGAATATGTATGCCCTAAAGGGTTTGTTAATGGCAAGACCTAGTTAAACAAGGCCAAGTATCAAATTCAATCATGTGAACAAGGCCACGTTTCAAAACTGGCAACCAACAAAAGTGAAAGGCTATATATGGGCAAATAAAGGAGTTCAATCATTACTTGTTTTTTTCCATGACACGACTACATATCCAATATGGAATAAATAACCATATGTCGATTTTTTTGTCCTCTTCACATTGAGCACAATCGAAGTAGATGTGTTAAGTGTATCCTATGACTTAAAATACTCATTGTTTTGTTATAGTTATACTGTGTTGTGTTGCAATACAATATGTTACTTTTACATTGATATGAGGAGAATTATGATTAAGAGAAGCGAAGCAACGAAGATACAGGGTTCAAATCGAGGGATTTGAGAACTAGGAGGGACCCTCGATCATAAATTCTGAGCTCAACATACAGTAAAGCATTCAGCTATGGTGTTTATATAAGCTTTGGGAAAATAACTATAAAATCCTTCATTTAGTTGAAGCTCTACATGTTCGTTTTGGTCAAAATTTGGAAATTTTATCATAGAGGCTCTACTTCCATGTTTTTATTTTCTCATTTTTCTCAGCTATAGTATCACTAAGATGCCCTAGTCATAGAACACTTGTATTGAGGATTGACATTTCAAAGTAAGATTTTTTGGTTCTCGAGTTCTCGCAATCAACCTTTGCAATCAAAGGGTTTGGAAGAGACCAGGGTTTGTGGAGGATATAATAAATGAACCTATTGTCATTTTAACATTTTTAAACAACTTCATAAATCAGGCTAATAGATGGCAAATAGAGGAATTTCAATATTAACAATTATTTTTATTTATTTTTAAATTTTATTAAAAATTTCCAAAGATTTATGTCCCATAGGAGGTAAATTAGGCCATTAAAAAATTAAAATAATGTATTTTAAAAATTGTTAAATTTATTTTTATTTTTCCAAAATTTATGATTAATATTAAAATTGTATAAAGCATTGTAAAATATTATAACAAAATATGGTAAAAACAATAAATTAATGTACTTTGACATTTTATCTAAAAATATATCCTACCTTGAAAAAGAATAATAATATTTATAAACATGATGATCTTTTCATTTATTATAAAAATTTGGTAAAACAATAAAATTTAATTAATATCAATGTAACTTGATGATATGATTGTTTATATATATATATATATATATATATATATATATGATTTTAAAACACTAAAAATATTATTACAAATAAAAATATTTTTAAACTAAGATAAAAATCACAAATTTGAATGGGAATTAGTGTAATATTTGGTTTTATTAAATATCTTATATGATTTATTGAAAAATCTTATTCTTTCAAAAGAGTTGAATGTATAGTGTTAATCCTATCTTGTATGGATATAATTTAATATTTTTTAAAATACTTTAGGATATAATCACAAATTTGAATGGGAATGGGAATTGGTGTAACTTTCAGTTTCATATATTTTACATAATTTATGAGCCTTAAATTTAAATATCTTATGTGATTTATTGAAAAAGAGTTAAATGTATCATGTTAATTTGTTTCTCTACCTTGTATGGATATAATTTAATATTTTTTAAATACTTTAAGATATAATTTCAATGGTATAGTTCAAATAGTCTATGTTTTCCATTTTTTTAACATATTTTTTGTTATAATTTGTTTGAATTAGAAATTTAAAAAAAAATCTTATAATCACATATATTAATTATGGAAATTGCATAATTTAGGTGCTATGGGGGTATTCTAAGGTGGTGAATTTATTTACAATTCAAGAACACAATTTAAACACTTTTAAATTTAGATTTTACCAAAAACAATTTACTTGATTTCAACGAAAACTCACCCTTATATCAAAACATAAAATAAGTCATAAAATAAATAAGCTACTGAGGAGGTTTCTCTTATAAGTTTAACACCTTAAAAATGTCAAATATAAAAAGTACAAGATTGCTCCTAATTTCAATACTTTACTTTGTAAAAATACCATTAACCATTTGTCAAAAAAGAGTGGACATTTAAGATACAAACTTCACTTGCCATTAATGCCATCACACATAAATTATAAATTAAACAACTCCTAATTTCCATACTTTACTTTGTAAAAATACCATTAACCATTTGCCAAAAAAGAGTGGACATTTAAGAAACAAACTTCAATTTCCATTAATGCCATCACACACAAATTATAAATTATAGTCATTTCTGCTTCAAACAAAAAACATTAATTATAATCCTTTAAAACACACATCTTCGAAATTTAATAATTAACAAATCTGCATTCGCAATCATGGCACTGAAAATGTTGTAAAGTTTAAGTGCATCCCATATGGCATGTTCAAACTTGATAAATAAATGAGTAAAGATGTATTGAATATATTATATTTTATTAAAATAAATTGTATAATTTTACTTTTTAGGTTTGATATTTATTAAAATTATTTGTATTTTATGTTTGAATATTTATTATAATGTTCAAACTTGATAAATAAATGAATAAAGATGTATTGATTTATTTAAATTTTATTAAAATAATTTGTATAAATTTATTTTTTAGGTTTAATATTTATTAAAATTATTTATATTTTATATTTGATATTTATTAAAATTATTTATATATTATAAAGTAGTAAAAGTTATCACATTTTAGAAATCAATGAGTAGTATTAAAGAAAATCTTGCTACTTAAAATGATTTGTTATGACTTATTATAGTTTATTTTGGATTATTAAACTACTTTTAAATTTTATATAAAAAATATGAATATTCTTTGTAATTATGTACTTTCTAATAACATATCTAAAACTAAATACTACATAATTAAGTTTTAACTTTAATCTTAAACATGAAACTAAATACTACACAACTTTCTAAATCTTATTTGCAATAAAGCCAATATCCCTTCTCTTTCTCACCCAAAAATATATTTAAACTATATACTACACAACTTTCTAAATCTTATCTGCAATAAAGCCAATATCCCTTCCCTTTCTCACCAAAAATTAAAAACTATGCTCATATAATTTTGTTTTTAAGACTTTTATTGTCATGGATGCTAAATAATCATTAATAATGAATAGCTCAATATTAAACATTACATCGATAAGCACTTAACAGTAATGCATTTAATGCTACTATTGTAGGGATTTCAATCTAATCATTTTGTCATGGCCAAGAATAACTACCTGGTAGGGTGACATTTAATGTTGCGGCTAGGCGGAGGTGTGCAGTTGGATTTGACTGTTGAATTAGATTCAACGGTCCACCTCTGTGCAGTCCCAGCATTAAATGCTAAGTCCACCTCTGCGCAGTCCCAACATTAAATGCTAAGCTGCACTACTGGATGGTTATTGTTTGAGTAGGATAAAAGAAAACTAAAAAGCCCTGTTCTGTTTTTCAGACCAATTTTTTAACAAAAAGGGATCCAAATTGTTCCTGGATTTTTCAATTTCAACAGTTGTAATTGCTTTTCCTAAGTAAAATGTCTGATTTTAAAACTACACAGATGGCATAATTTACAATTTTGGCAACAATTGTTCTTGTGGAGTGTTTTGGTTAGAGCTCATACTACTCTTTACCCTTCAACCATGAAGATAGAATCCTTTCATCAATAATTTTTTATTAAAGAATTTAAGCAATGAAGAAATTAGTTTTTATTATATACTTTAAAAAAATCTAACAAAATTACTTACCAAAAATAACACAAACCAATAATTAACACTCACTAACATTATGCAATATACACCCAACATATTACCTACAATTAAAATTTGAGTTTGGAAACAGGTTTCAAAGTTCAACCTCTCAAAAAACTAACAAAAAAGTTAATGACAGCTTATAGAAATCGCTAAACGTCAAAAATACATTTTAGAAAATTATTTGTCACTTTGATCTGAGGTTCTCCCAAAATATTTAGAAGTATCGTATGGGAACACTATATCCAATGGTTGATATCCCTACAATAGTAATAAATGCACTATGAGAATAAATGCACTATGAGGTGCTAATTGAACACCAATAAAAATATATATTATCTGTAAATAACCATATTTGGAAGAAAAAAAATCACATTGTAAATAACCATATTTGGAAGAAAAAAAATCACGTTATTGAAAGAAGACAAGTTCCTTGTTCTTGGCAAATGTGGTGCCTCATTCATTGCAAATGTGGCAGCTTTTTTAAGCTATCAAATATTGGTTTATTGAAATTTGAATATATTTCCCGTCCTGGCAAAACTAAGTGCATGCTTGGAAAAAAAATACATATACCAAAACATTCCCTTTGTTCTTTTATTACCAAATCCCTCTGTTGCCACTGCAATTTACAGCTTTTTATGACAACATATAATCGCATTGGCTATGAAGAACATTGTGAGACGCAACTTACGAGAGAAAAAAACCTCTTAAAATAATTCCAAAAATGGACATTTCACAGTGCACATTATCATCATTTAGCCTTTTAACTTGCTCAAACAAAACCCTTACAATCGTCTTGAATGGAGCCGTGCACACAGGAAACAAGAAAATGAATTCAACATTCGAAAGCTCATTTCCTACCATTTTATACAAATGGAAGATTATAGAGAACAAACACTCACATTTTCACTTGACAACTAATGTATAGTGCAAGAAAAATTGATCTTAGAGCTGTGTGGATCGAAGAATTCAGGGAACCATCGACGATTTCAGAGATGAAGTCGTTGAGGCAAAGTTCCTCTCCATTCCATTGTATTCAATAAATGGGCAAGAAATAATACCCCTGGAATAAGCCATGATAAAATGCCTGGACGACGTAGGGGAGTTACTCTTGGGATTTATGTGCATAAGAAATAGGATCAGTTACTAAAATCACTTTAAAAAAATTCCCAAACAACAAATATTGTCATTTTAAGCTAGAGTTCAAACAAGTACATCTCTGTAAATAGTTGAACAAATACACATAAATATACATCAGGTAGTCCACACATAAATACAAAACAGTACGCTCTGTAAAAAGGTGAACAAATAAAACATAAATACACAGTCAGTAGTCCAGGTGAACAAATAAAACATAAATACACAGTCAATAGTCCACCACACATAAGTACATCTCTGTAAAACATAATATGATAGTTTTATTTCCGTTGTCCTAACCGAGGATGTAGGGAACAAAAGCTACAATGAGAATACTTTTATATTCGTCCTTCTAACCAACCAAAGTAATATTAAATGCTATTGAGGTGGCATACAAGTAGTTGGATATAAATTGCTTCGAATTCATATACACCACCTCAGACAGCGTGTTCTACCCTAAATTTGAATTACTTCATAATCAAAGACCTATACATTCTCCCAACCCAAGCATCCCTAATGTTCACTTATGTATATTAAAACTTTAAAAAAAAATTGCAATAACAATTTACAAATGTTATATTTCACTTTCATCCTTGTAACCCTTTACTGCTATTTACAAAATGCGATATTTCATTTTCATCCTTGTGACCCTTTACGAATATGATAAGATGTACAAGACAAAAGTATTTTGAAATCTTAGCTACTATTTACAGAATGCGATATTTCATTTTCATCTTTGAATCCCATAGGATAGAATGTATGAGACAAGAAGTATTATGAAGCTCAGTTGCTACTTACATAATGTGATATTGTATTTTCTTCCTCGTAAACCGTGAAGGATGTATGAGACAAAAGTTGCAATGGGATTTGATGCCTTGAAGGATGTATGAGGCAAAATTTACAAAGAGACTTGATCTAGGTATAAATTTTATGCTGATGAAAATAAGCATTCTATAGATTTTATTGGCATTTAAAAATGTTGTAAAAGTAATCATAAAAAGCAAAATCAGATATAAAAGATATGTAAGCATCATTCATTTACTTATAATACAAACATATATATATATATATATNACTGTAAAAAATGCCATAACATGCATCTCAGCCTGCTCCACTATATACAAAAGTTAAGATAACAGGCCAAAAATGACATAAGATGCATCTCATCATGCTCTACTATAATAACTCTTTAGTCCAATTGTTTCAGACTAAGAGATTGAAAAAACCAATCAAGATCATATTGAAAACAACAATCAACAACAACAAGATCATATACAAAACATAACCTGCATCTCATCATGCTCTTACTATAATAACTGTTTAGGACTAATAGATTGAAGAAAACAATCAAGATCATACAAAATAAGCTAAGATAACAAAGCAAAAATACCATAACATGTTTAGACATAGCTCTATCAATGTGGCTGCATAGGCTAACCATAGAATGAGAGCTTTGAAAATGGGATGACTTTTGAATGTCATGGAGTATGTTGGTAACCGCAGATTTTGTTTGGCAGAGGGTTGGATTTAATCCCTGTACAAGTGTGAATGGGAATCATGGAATGCACTCTGCCTAAGATTTGGTTTAAGAGAGGGCAACGTTAAGTGGAGTGTGGCCCATGCATATTATTGAGATCTATGGGACTATACTATGTGTAGTTTGAAATCAACATTAGGCTACATCAATGTCCATCCCAAGATTTTTAACTGACTAGACCTGGATTGAAATCAAGAATAGGCTACATCAATGTCCATCCGCAAGATTTTTAACAGACTACACCTAGATTGAACTTGTGGCAATCCTTCATTGATATAACAAAATGCACCAAACAAAAGTGAAGGCTTACCTGATGCCAGAAATTGACAAGATCCATAACCTGCATTCCATAGGGGAACTTCAATCAATCAGCCAGATTTTCATAAAACTAATGTGAATCAACACACAAATGTTAAAACCAACTTCATTAGTCCCCGTTAGCTGCTTACTTGGATCAGAGGAGGTGATCATCCCCTCCCCACCAAAGTGACAGGATATAGGTGAATTTCATTCTCTGCATGAACAATATTGTTCATTCTCTGTAGACATATCCTTTAGGAAAAAATCATTGTTGCAGAGTAGTGACTTTGACTTCAGTTGCTAATCCATTCCACCAGAATTCCTTTATGGAATTCTAGCGCGAAGGTAAGGAAAAATAAGACTCAACCCCATAGAATTCAAGAATGTTGCTTCAACTGAATGTGTTAAATTTTTGGCTTAAATGACTACTCAGATAAAGCAAATGGGAATGTGCTAAATTGGATTTTGGCTAGACCAACAACTCCACTCAGATAAACAAAATTTATAAAATGAATGCGAAGTGAGTTGATAGTATTGCAATAAAATGAACACATAAGAAAAGTTAGACATTGGAATAGTTAGACATTGGAATATGAAAGCCCTGTATTATTAGGATACTGGATAATCACGGCTGAAACACAAGGTTAGGTTGCAGATCTAGAAAGCTGCAGAAGACTTCCAACACGCCAGACAATGAGTTCAGTTGTAGAACTGCCAAATTGGAATATTTTGTGAATGCCAGGGGAAGAGGAATCATATGATATTGCTAATGAAATCCAAAGAATTAGATGATGATGGATTCTTGTAATTGTGTTATGTGCAATGTTGCTACTTTTCATGTTAAGTTAGTTCAATTGTTAAATATTGTTTGTCTGTGTTCTTGCCTTCATTGAGCTAAAAGATAGGTTAATTATCATAAGGCCGACAAGTCTCAATAATAAATAAACGGTAGCCGATAAATTACACTAAAGGAGCAATGAATAGAAGGTTTAAAACAACATTATACACATGAAACAAAGATATACATCATATATGAAAATCAGTGTTGTACATAATCTACTTTAAAACATACAATATAAATATCAAAAACCAAAACATAGAATCTCTTATTAGGGAAATAACAGTTGTCAAATAAGTTTGATCTGTTTTACCTTGAGAAACTCCTTTACTTGGTCCTTTTGAATCTCCTTTTTTGGTTCCTTTTGACGGTCTCTTTCCAATTTTCCCTTTCTGTGCAGGTTTGGCTAGTGACACCTTAACTTTCACTTGCAAGAAAACCAAAATATTAAGAAGTTACAACTGAAATTGCAACAAACTTCATATGTCATTTAATAATTTATCCTCCCAAAATACAATGGAACTACTTCAGACCAAAGGCAATAAGAAAACCAAACATTTATATCTCCATCAATCAGTTCATCATCCTTGTTGAATGTCTCAATACATGCAAGAGCAGATTCCCGAGTAGTGTAGTTCACAAACCCAAAGTCTTTTCTCTTGGACCATCATTAGCATTTTAATCCTTAAAGTGAGTTTCATCATTAACATTTTAAGCCTTAAAGTAAGTTTCATATCATGGATTGGTATATAAAAAAACATGATTTTAGCATTCATATATTTGAGATTTCATCAAAAAGAAAGTTCATGACATTTCAAACATTATCCCATGAAAAATGTTATATGATATAGTTTTGGCATTGAACATGTAAGGTCAAGGAACTTATGCATTCTAAAATGCCTTAAAGAGAAGCATTGCTATTATTTCTCCTCATAGTAATAATTATATATGTCTCTTTAATATCTTCTTTGACGCTAGTCAGCATTCACAACATGTTGATGGAATTCCAAGCGCTGGTGTTTTCTTCAAACTTAGGTGTGCTAGAAGTTGAATGTGCAAGTGAAGAAGCATATGCGGTTTAAACTTATCTTTGAAAGTGTAACAAGTAGGACAAGAAAGGAATGGTAATTGGCAGAATTTAAGATTGCCATGCTTGAAAGTAGATTTTCAGCACAACAGATTGGATTTTTGACATGACTATATAAGTATTATGATTGAAATGAATCATGTCAGATTGCAGCTCTTACCATGCACTATTAGAACTAAAGCTCATCATAACGTACCTTGATAATTTGAGATATCAAGCCAAGGACAAGATGAGGCTGCAAATATAATATACACATTGTGTGATTAGATAAAATACAGAAACACGTCAATTAAACTAATTTCCCAAACAGAAGGGCCTCTCTATTTATAAAGTCATCAAAAGGCAGGTCCAGACATCGTATGGGTTAGAAAACATAGTCCATGCCCCTATCAATCAGAGAACCAGAATGTACCTACTTTCTGAAGAGCATAAAGTTATGATGTTCACAACCGACTTTCTCAGTTAAATGAATCTTTAGAAATTGCAACCATATAGAAAGATTATATATTGGTAGAGAAACCCTTTACCTTTTTCAAATTTATCAATGTATTATTAAGAATCCACTTACCTTAATTCATGAGTTATGAAACATGTAATTTAAGGATATAGGCCATGAAACCATCAGGTAAAGCCCACATCCAAATAGAGAGAGTTAGACATGTAGCATAAATATATTTATGCCAGTTATAGCAGCCTTAAATCTTTCAATATTAGGACATATAACTTAGAACACTCAAATGTTGAATTGAGCTAACATAGTATGGCAGTGGTAATATATAAAGGTGGGATCAACTATACAACTTATTTGACCTACCATCCCATCATCTAAGTCCTCAAATACAATATGTAATTTAACAACCTATATACAACTATACAAAAGATTTCACTTATCCTCCCTTCAACTAAGTCCCGTTCCAATATTTACTATTGTGCATCCAATGGCCTTTAAAGAATTGAGGCAAATTGTATGATTTTCATTGATTTCCAATGGATTAAGCTTTGATTTCATATTTATTGCTCGATCATCAATGGTGCCAGGAACAACGACATTGATCAATTTACTGCATCATGCCACAAAAATAGAAACAATAAATGTCTTCATTCTCAGAAATATGACAACAACTAATTGTATGAACAAACCACAAGATCCAAGTACAGTCAAAACTTCATGAAATGCAGCTATCCTATAATTGCAACAAGGCTGTAATTATTAGTTAATTGAGTATTCATACCATAGAAGAATGCCATCTTTCATTATATCAAAGAGATAATTTGTCATAGGATCAATTGGAAGGCATCTTTCCATCACTGGATCATCTCTAATGTAGCTGTTGTAATGAGCAACAAATGCCACCTTCTCAGATTCACCAATTGTGCGAAGCAAGGTTGTTGTGGCATTCTTCAGAAATGCAAATTTGTTCTTGGAACCACCTAATTTTGTATTTTCCCGTGTCTACAAATTAAGATTACAATCCAAGAAATTCTCTTGAGCTATTATTCAAAGCTAGATAAATCCAATTCAACATAGAGAGCAAAGAAGGAAAATAACTTAATCAAGCATGAGTCTCATCTCCATACAAGCTTTTCCCAGAAATATAATTAGAATGTCAAAATTCACCTCTTGATTTGGTTTCAATAGAGTACTAGGGGCACTTCCCCTCATTGGCTATTGTATCAAACTTGTCAATTACATACCTCTGGTACTCTTACATGATGTGCCCTCCACATTAACTTCAACCTTCCTGCAAAATCTGGGATTGTGAATTTTGGAGTTTCTCACTAAACCCACATTTTTCCACATTGTAAATGGATATTGATAATTCTCTGGATTCCATACACCATAATGCCCTAGTCCCAAGTGCAAGATTGATCTTTCATACCCCACAAAAGTTTCTGTTAAAAGTTGTTGTTTTGAGCCTCATAGCCTCCACACTACTATTCGTTGAAGTGAACCAAAACATGAGAATGAGAGAATTAGAGCTAGCTGATAACATGAGAAGAGATTTGTGCTAGACCTCTCAAGACTGATAATTTGTTTGGAATTGTAAGATGGTTTGCTTGGGGCTGCAGAGGGGGCTATTTGCATTAAGACCACATGCACAGAACTCTCTAGGACCTGCTGCACCTTGATCCATCTCAGGACTCAAAAGAAACATGAGAGACATGTTGAGAAACTCTGAAGTCCAAAAACATTTTGGTGAATTTCATTTACTTTACTTGAAAAGAGAAGAAGAGAGAGATAGTGAAGTATAACACTTATTTAATAATTTTGAATGAACTGGTAACAAGAGGCAGGTAGGAATTGGAGGATAGAATGGATAGAACAACATACACAAATTACAAGAATATCAAACTTTATTTGGGCATCCCCTCCTTGAATGAACCCAGAAAAACAGAAAAAGAGTAGTGCACAATAATTGTATTAAAATCTTAGATACATATTGTTGAAACCAAATATAATGAATCCAAGACCTAAAATGCATAAAATCTAAGGAAACAGGAGCAAAAGCTCGTGTATGAAGGGGGCAACATAAAGCTTAATGGCACCCACCTAAACATAAAATAATGATTGGGCGCACTTCTCAACATACCTTCACATATTGCTGGCTTCATTGACCTTTTCTAATGGCAGCAATCACACGATCTACAATCTCTTGTCCAAACAAATTAGGAAAATAACTGAGATCGTTTTCAATCCCTATACTTTTAATCTGCTCATCTCTCACCAAAATCATCATCTTCTCCTTCTCGTCCACCTCATGCTGCCCACCACAACCATCAAAAGCTTCGAACCATGTCCCGAAAACCTTATTGGCTGTGGGATGAATTAATTCCTCTACTAAATGCAAATCATGGGTTGAATTGAGATCTCTGAACTTGAACAATAGTGCAATTGGTGACACAAAGCATCTGACATAAATCATCAGTGACGATGGCATTAACTTTTATTTTTTAAAACCCTTAACTGATAGAACCATATTGTAGGAAAATGCATTTAATTTTTACTCTCATATGCTTGTAAATTGAAATTATATAAATAAACATTCCGACATACATTCATTGCATAGGTTAATCATTAGCATCATTTTAATCATCAATTGAATTGTTTGATAGCTATCAACCTTCTGTGCCCTCTTTAAAAGTCACAATGCATGCCTCTCACAGAAAGGCAGATGTAGATGTACATGTTATTCTAATTGGTCAAATTGGTGTAAGATCTATTGTCTAGACTCTAGACTGACATAAGGATTTGTTACATAAAAGCTTAATTGTGAACTACTGACACAAAACTCTGTTTCTGTGGCCCAATGATAGACTGACAAGGGTTTATGTTGATGTGGTCCAGTGATAGATTGGCAAAGGTTTATGGGCTATGGTCTAGTGGTAGAGTTTACAACGGGCCCTTATTTGATTCTCATTGCATTTGGTGTGCCTAGAGAATTGCTGAAGCTATGGGACCTTTCTCTGACTAAAATAATAAAATTTTACATAGAAAAAGTATGCAGACAAAACTCGTTGTTTATAGTTGTCATTGTTTTTTCTTACCTTCAAAGGTGGCACAATACAATTTCTAGAAGTACGTAAGAAAGTACTCCCTTTGGTTTTATAGATCAATTAATGGCAAGGCACTATCAAATATGGGAAGGTGAAGCATTAGACTTCACTGAAGAATTCAGGAAAACATGTCTAATGAGATGGAGTTATGGGTTAAGAATTCTCTCTAAGAATTCAGGAAAACATGTCTAATGGAGTCATAGGAGTAGGATAAAGGAGACACGAGTGAGGACTCATATGCAATGGATGCAGGTCAAGTACGAAGAGTACTTGTTATACAATTGAGAATTCATATACAATGTATGCAGGTACAGTATTATTGGATTGGCTGATGGCAAATTAAGAAGGCGTGTACACAGATGCATAATTCTTTAGACAGGTTGTTGCTTTCTTTAATGAGCATGAGTGTAGAACCTTTGGGCTCTGACCGGTAAGACGGAGGAATTGCTGTGTTGCGCCCTCATTGTAGGCTTTCTGCTGCAAATACTTTTTACTGGATGTAACTGTCAACTTTCGACACAACATTATGAATACAAACCCAACAAACCTATGCCTACGTTGTCTTTCCAACACCGACTGGATCCACAATCCCCACAATTTTGGCTTTGCATCTCTGCACGGTCTGCCCGAGTTCATCTTTGTTGACATTTTTCAATCTGTGTTTCTCATATCTTTCCAATACGGGTCCCATGACTTCACTCGATAACTCCTCGTCACCGTTGAAAAGTAGAGAGTACAACAACCAGTGATAATTTGGGGGATCCATCCAACAAATTAAAAGCTAATACAATATGCAGCAGAGATAGAGATAGAGTCCTCATCCACTGCACTTCTTCGACTCCAAGCCGCTCAAATATGAAGCTCTTTTAAGAGCTGCTCTCCACTTTCGAATAGCAGAGGCGGTGAGGGTACCAAGGAATTGCCTTCCAGGCTGTTGTGTAATCCAGGCGGGCCCCTATAGCTTTTTGAAGTGAGACAGGACATTTCATTTGGACACCTTCTCTCATGCTAATGAAACTGGCCAGTGGTATCATAACTTTCATTGTTATTGTCAATCATTATGAGCACATTCTTCTTTTGCAGTATAAAGTGCCCACCCCCGTCACTTGTATTGTAGGATTTCCACTTCTAAACAACCTAAGCTTTCAAGCGTATCATCTGATCGATTGGAGTTCCGCCTAGCTAACTGCTTTATCAACTCTGTATAGAAATATTTGATATGGCCACTGTTGAGGTATATAATTGAATCTCTGGTAATATTTGCGCTGTTATTTTGATGTTTAGTACTAAATGGGATATGGGATGTTCGAGGTTGACATAGCAGGCGGTGAGGAAAATGTGAAGGGTGCAGGAGATTGCCAAGAAGAAATGTTGTACGCTTTCCAACAGGGCCGCTCGCCACCGATATCGTTAAGGGGGCATTGTTTACATCAAAATGCTGCCAAAAAAAAATCAAATGCGAGCGAAGTTTACAGATCTGAGCGCTGTCGGTGCCCCTTTAGGGGCAAGCCCTGCTTCCATTGGATCAATTGGTCACGGGTTCCAACTACCAACCCTGTGAATTGAAAAAATGAGAAAATTCAGTTTAAAACCCTAAAAGTCCTGGCACCAAATATATCACATGAAAACCTTACCTTGATTGTTCTCAGAAACCGTTTTGAATATAAACTTGACCTCCTTCTCGTGCAATAGACCGCTTATTTAAGAGGCCTTAACTGACCTTCGGTATTCCTATCAAAGCCAACAATTGATAAATCCGATGCCCAATATAAGGCAATAAAAATATATTCACAATCTAAGTAAAAACTTCAATAGCCCAAAATATCCAAGCAATCAGAACTTCAATAGCTCAAAATATCCAAGTAATCAAATTTTATCCAGTTACCCATTGCAGAAAACTCAATCTATAACATTAGACACTCAAATTTCCTATCAAGGACAACAATCCATGAATCCAAATCAGTGATTGATATAGAGAAATTATGTCATATTCACAATCTAAAAAAACTTCAATAGCCCATATTGGATGCAAGAACAACCTTTTATGTCTCACCAAATTTGCCATAGCGTTCCTTAACTTGTTCCTCATTGGCAGCAAGCCTTCTATTATTATTAATTCATTCAATGTTGGGTTACTTTTTTTAATTCATTTTTAAATGTCATTCAATATAAATACTCGTTACCAGTTTTTTTATATTATAGGTATCAATTTCATGGTAAAATATAAGTTTATATTATAGGTATCAATTTCATGGTAAAATATAAATATTTATTGAAGTGTCTATTATTATTGATTTAATTATTTTTAGATGTTTATTAAAATAAATATAAATAATTTATATAAACAATAATAAGTATTTTGGAAATCAATAACAAAAAATTATAATCAAATATATTAGTTATAAAAATTGTATAATCTAGATGTCATGGGATATTTGAAGGTGTTTAATCTGTTTATAAATTTAAAAGTACAATTTGAAAACCAAGCAAAGGAAAGGAAGTTCTCACTTTAGCAAGCAATACAGTTGAAAACCATATAGAGAAATGATTAGAGCACATATTGAAAACTAAAACATTTGCAAAACTAACAATAAACAAGATCTATAAAACTATCTTTAAAAAACAATGCAATAAATATTCATCCAGTCATACCTGTGCCATTACATCTTCATCCGGATCATTCAACGGGCTGAGCCAAGCAACCTTAATAGGCCTTTCTTTCCATCCCAAGAGCGTTTCTCTTTTGCAATGCTATTTTAAATGCAATTTGAGCATCTTTATAACTTTCGAGTTTCACAAATGCAAAGCCACTATTAACTCCTGTGTTTTGGGGATCTTCAATCATAGTGACATCGATAATATTTCCAACTCCAACCTCTTTCACCTTGTTTAAAACCTACAAAGACACAAACAACATATTTGTAGCTTAAACTTTTTAATAAGCAAATTACATGTCTGTTCATGCTGAACCCTAAGCAACCCCAAAAATACCTAAGATATATTTAATATGGATAAACTGAATGATGAACTAACAACACGTGCCTCTCGCCTCAGAACCTTATGGAACATTCATGTCTTCCAGGCCCTCTTCGACCAAAACATTCGTGTCTTATAATTAGTTGATTGCTAAATATCGTTCAATGGCATTTCTCCAAGGGTGGGAGGGTAATTAAGTACTGTAAGATGAATATTAAAAGTCAAATGATGTCGTCGTCTTGTAAGGTGAATATTAAAAGTCAAATAATGTCATCTTCTCTGTTAGCATAGCCTTATAATTAGTTGATTGTTAATTATTTCTCAATGGCAGTTCTCCAAGGGTGGGAGGGTAACTAAGTACTGTAAGGTGAATATTTAATTTTGTGGATTATTTCATTGATTTTGTTGGCATGAATCATCTGATATATTCCATTGATGGTAATCCCAGAAAGTAAATTGACAGTTTTAAGTTCGACTGATTCTTGGATTTTTATTTTGTTAGTGATCACTAGAGAATCTATCGAACAACATGCAGGAGGGTTTGAGGAACTGGATTTCCATTGGGCACTCAATTCAACTGCGTTGATTTGCTTCACATAAGGTATATAAACATGACCCTCTTTTAGTGTCATGCTATTGTGGCTTTCCTCCTCTATGTGCCTAGTATAAAAATGCCCTATAACTTGTATTGTCTAGGCACCACTGGAAAGCCAAAGGGAGCAATCACTCCCTGAAATTGCCCTTATTGGCTACAACTGCAATGATGTAAGTTCCTTATGCATTCATACCTGTAATGAGAAAATATTGAACTTATGATTGCTCATACTAGGCTTCCAACAAAGCTTTTTATGTTAGTGAAAGAGAAAATCTATCCATCCTAGAAGTAGTGGGTCAGAGATGAGGACTACAGTGACTAACCGAACAAGTTCATGTCCAAGTTGAAAATCAATTCAGAGAATTTCCATTTTATTAATCTTGTTGTGCTGGGCAGGTTTATCTCCACACATCTCCACTCTGCCATATTGGGGGGATCTCTTCAGCATTGGTTGTTCTAATGGTAGGAGGATGCCATGTCTTTATACCCAAGTTTGATGCAGCTTCTACTATGAATGCAATAAAGAAACACTCTGTAACAGCAATGATCATTGTACCAACTATGCTGGCCAATATAGTTACATATGGCAATCATTCAAGATACCTTAATATTCACATACCCGGGTCAATGCAAGAAGTTGAGGGACCTTTTAGATGCAATCTTAGTTTTCAAAAACAAGATCACGTTACCAAAAAATACATCAAGGTTCTGCTACATAGCACTTGGTATGGTTCAACCCGAGCCTGACATGTCATGGGAAATGTAGGATAGGAAGACATATCGCGTACGTGTTATATAACTACAAAACGCGCTCGCGATATGTAGTTATAAAACGCGTACGCGATTTGTAAATAAAAAAAAAAAATTAAATACACAGGCCCGAAACCCACGGCCCATTTTAACAATCAAGAACGCGAAATCGAAGGGCAATTGGAGCGTTTTAGAGCGAGTTAATTGCTTGGGATTGTTGCAGGAGCTGATTTAGGTTGAGGGGAGGATATTTCACTCATGAATTGTCATCCAACAAGGTAATTCAATCACCCAAAGCATTCTTTTTTTTGTCAATTTTTACCCTATAATTGTGTTTTTTAATAGAATAATCAATCCAACAACTCCCAAGCTAATGTTTGATGGAACAAAGAAACTTTGTTTGATTTTGAGCAGAAAAATTAAAAAACATAACTACAGAAACCATTTATATAATTTTAAAGGATTTGGAACTTTTTTATATAAATTTTATATTGTTTAATTCAAATAAGTTTAAATGTTTCATAAATTTATATGGAATATAAAGAATGCCAATCTATATAATACTTTACTTTTATATATATAAAAGTTTACATATCATAATATCAATATAACAAGTAATTTATACTAATGGAAGAAAGAAACTTCCTTTTATTTTGAGTAACAAAATTCAAAAACATAGTTGAAGAAATAACTGATATAATTTTAAAAGATTTGGATTTTTTTATTAGTTATTTTATTAAGGTATTGGCATTGTATATTTTAGATAGAACTAGAATTTTTCACATGAAAACATGCACAGGAAATTTAGCAATACTTCCCCATCTTAGTGGATGGTAGAGGTTGTAAACCCTAGGCTATTTTAACAAAATGCCTGACCCGAAAAAACTCTTAAAAAAATAGTATGAAAATGTCTTACCAATTGAACTAACCTGAAACTTAGATAGAACAACAAAATTGTGGAAGTGCTAAATCTATTTTGTAAATGAAAATAATTTTAAAATTGATATATGTAAAAGTCACCAATGAGGGTGAAGAAGTGCCTTAACTTCTAGAAAGAAGTTGAACGAAACTCATTATTTAATTGTTAAATGTTTAATTTTAAGTTTTAAATGTATGTAAGTGAATGCCATTAAATTGCTTGTAACTTGAGTTTTCCTTAATTTACATTTTCAATTTTGAAGAGATGTCATTACATACCATGTATACGTTTCTAATTATTTTCTTATTGATTTTTTTATTGCAGTTGTGGTTATGGACCCCAATGCTGAAATATTGATTGAGCTTGCCCAGTTGAGAGGTCTCAGTACTGCTTTTAGTGGTGGTGATAGGATTCGACGTTCACTTGCATCCACTTTGGATGCAATTGTTGAGACTATTACATTGTCAAACAACATACTATATGATATTACTTCATATAGAGAAAGAAAAAGACGTGAGTGCGCTGATGGACTTAGCTACATTGCAATAAAAAAATTGAAAATCACCAAAGAGCATATATTTTCATTGTTTAGGGACCCTCGCACGTGGGAAATCCCAAATGCAAATAGGCCACATATCTCTATCGAGTGGTGCACATATCAACCATTTGTTGATAACTGGATGGACATATGGTATATGGTTTTTGATATGCCACCACACAACAACAAGGAAATCCCCTTGTACTTCCTTCAGAAGATGTATGCAGAGTTTGTGTTGGGTAAACACGTAAACTATTTTGATATATTGGCGTTTTAGGGGATCGGTGGGGGATGCCCCAAAACCGACCCAATGCCAGGCTTCGAGACGTTGATCGCCCTATCCCTGCACCTCACAGGTAGTTTCCTGGGCCAGATGTCCCACCTGTACATCATGTTATTCCACAAACACGTGATGCATTTTTGAGTTTGGCACGGGCCGTTGTTCGCCATAGCACTATGGTTCAACATATGGGTGAGGAAGGGACATCTGTCCCTGGTGTGGTACATACACCAGGTCATCATGGTGCAGGACCATCTTCTAGTGTAGTACCACCCACTAGTGCAGTACCCCCATCTACTGCAGGACTGTCTACTAGTGCAGCACCATCAACACATTCCCAACCTACTTTTGAGCCTCACAAGTGCACATCGTGTGGTCATCCATGCTATGGTCTTTCGTCAGATGTTGTCTTCAGTGGGTTTTTGAGTGATGTATGTATATGGTTAATTGTAATAAATTCTTCATTTATTTTCCTCTTTGTACACATATGTATAGTTTGAGCTAATATATTAATTTTGTGAACTTGCAGTTGATGCTTTATGCCAGCAGCGACACCCCAGAGTATCATGTTCCACACTCTACACAGGGGCATGACATTCCATCCACTGATCCCTTTGTTGGTGGAAAGATTCCCATAGCACCCATTGTCGTATCTCACATCGAGGTAAACATTTTAAAATTTCAATTTTTTAATACTTGTTAAATTGTTAATTTCCACATAGTGTACATGTTAGTTCACTAATGTTATCTACGGTCTAATATTTACAATTCTTAAACTTGCAGATGTCGGATCCTTCATGGGGAAAAGTAGTGATGGAGGTAGGATCCATGGTCGTATCGACTGAGGAAATATCTGGGTAGATGCCAAATCCTACACGAGGGAAAGCAGTGATGGAGGTAAACATTTTAAACATTTAAAAAATGTCATTTTTTAAATACATGTATGTTCGTTGAATCATGCATGTCTAGCTACATGAACTCTTGTTGACTATAGGCACCAACCGAAACACCTGGACCATTTCCTGGAGTTGTATCTCCTCATAGGCCATATGTGAACAAGGGTCAAGTGTATATGAGACGGCCTACTCCTAGAAAGCTAAGGGGTGATTCCATGAAGATGGGTAACACTTTTTGGCCAAATTTGGCGATGAAAACCTGATTTTTTACTCATGTGCTAGATAGAAGCCCTCAAAACGCA
>LPNX010401095.1:7957-20918 GCA_001517045.1 Pseudotsuga menziesii
GGTTGCTAATAGAGTCGTTTGTGATCTTTTTGGGAATGATCTGACCCATTTTGTGTCCATTTTAAATATTTTTCCCTCATAGACCCTCTTCTTTTCAATATTTTTGTGGTGGTCCACCTTTTTTGTGACCTCCAACGCCTCAACCTTGTGCTCCTTTGCTTTGGCTACATGCTCATTTTGGTTGTTGGCACTCCCTTTTTTTGCACAATCTTTTATTTTTTGGACACTTCTTTGCAGTCTTGTTTCGGAGAGCATTGTCTTCCTTGTGGGTGTAAAAAATTGCACAGGCCCCTCCTCTTGTAGTTGTCACTATCACCTATGTCCCTCTTTCCACATAATAAACTCTAGCAATCGCCATCACCAATATCGTTATATGCATTAACTTTCTCTCTTCATTGTGCATGTAGGATAGGTGGTTGTACCTCTTTCTGCTCCATCTGTTGATAGTATTCCCTCTCAACATATTCAATTGTCATGGATTCTAAACAACAATTTCACACATTCTTGGCTATTTGTGTACCTATAAAGTTATGAACACATTAACAAAGATCGAACACCAACAATTTGCAATACTACTGACTCAGATCCCAATCACTCCAATGTGAACTCAAACGATTAACCAAACACGAACATAACCTCATTACATTGAACCTTTGTAGTGAAATCATGGCCATTCCTCCTCTCATGCTATATAGGGTGTAATCTTTCACCGCCAAAAGTAGTTATGATTGCAAGGAGAATATCTCTCAATAATGAGAATCTCAATATATCTCAAATTTGAATTGCAAATGATCAAAAGAACTATCCCAAGTTCTTGCATTCCTTTTTATAAACTTCATTGAGGAATTTCCTCCTCATTCTAAATTTCTCTCACAAAAATAAAATAAAATTCAAATTATTGGAGAGAATCATTATTCATGACACATAACCTCCCTTATAATGTTATATTTTCCCAAATAATACCTCAGTCACCTTTCCTAATTCCAATTAGGGGTTTCCTTCCTTGATTGAGGGGATTGACAACTAACTTATCCGCCCAATCACCCTTCATGCGTCCTCCTTGGCTAAATTTAGGATGAGGAGTTTTCATAGATTGCCATAGCTTGTCATAGATTATCTCATAAGGTGTCATACATTCCGTTGTGGGTTACACTTCACAAATGCACCCTACTTGGCTATTTTAACTTGAGGCCTCTTCATGAGATTCCTTGGGAGTTACTCTTCCCGTAGTGCACCCTTCCTTGGATACTTTTACCAAAGCATTTACATCTCTTGTGGGAACCATTCAACCTCGTATGTTCCCTCCTTGGATTATTAGACCATTTCCACCTCATTTATGAATTTCATTCCATATTATTACAAACAATTACGATCCACATCACTTGTTTTTTATTTACATTTCAATTTGCATAGTGACCATAGGCCAAATAATTCTCTTAATCTTGTTGGTTCCCCGTCTGCTCCCTTAATCTTGTTAATTCCCCCTTTGGTCGAGGATCCTTCGATGTGCCTTGCATTAATAGCTTCTTTGTAGTAGGGATATGCTCCCTCCTTCACCCACAATATGCTAGGTGTTCTCACCAAATGATTAACGTTGCATGTCAATTTTCCAACTGTCTTCCCCTTTATATGAATTAATATTTTTGTCAATTTTATTTGACCTCATAACCAAACCAAGTAAACCGCAAGACAAGCATAATGTATAATTTCTTGAAACACGGACAAATATTCTATTTTTTCATGTTAGAATTTGATCCCCCATTTTAAAAAGACGAAAAACATGCCAGCTTAAAAGCAATTATAGAAACACACATAAATCATTTGACAGATAACTGAATAGTTTCCTCACAACTCTAGGATCTGGTTTAAAACCCTAGGGACACTGAAAAAATAAAAAATTAAAAGACACTAGCATTATTCTACGCATGAATTAGAAGATCATGGTTTTGAGTTTACCTCAGAAATTCTCGAGTTCAATCTTCACGATGGCCCTGTCGACATAAAAGCCGACATTGGAAGGGTCAACGTCGATTTCTAGCGTGTAAATAAAGAGTGCCTACTTGAACTCATCTTCTTGAAATATTTGATAGCCCGCCTATCAATATCCTCAACCATTATCGTTTTGCTTGCAAAAATTCGATCGAAGGATTTCCCGATGATATCAAATAAGAATGAAAACCAAAGAGAAAAATAACGAGGCTTCATCTTCTCGGACATCTCAACATTTGAATTCCTTGCTGATATTATGGATAGATTCAAAAACATATAAGACTAACCATTTGACAAACATCAAATTAAAAAAGGTGGTCAAGGAACGAAGACAAATACATTAAATTTTGATTAAAAAGGTACCTAGTTTAATGCTTCTTGAAAAAAGGATTATATGTGAATGAAGTGTCAAAGTGAGAAATTTCAAGAATACTAGGCTCATTGTAAAATTAATTATTCCAACTGCTCAAATAATGTGTCAATTAGTGTTTGTATGAGCCAAGATTAAAAAATAAAAGGTTTATATTTTTATATAGGTCTATTGCGATTAACATTTCTCTTATTGCCAACTCTTTTCATAAAACTTTTAGCAAGGATTATTATGTTCACTCATGATTATATAATTTATTTATGATAATGAATTATTAAAATTTATTAAATAAATAAAAATAATTAGATAAAATAAATTTTAAATATCTATTTTATAAACAACTATACATTTTTAATTTATTTTCATCATAAAGTATATAAATTTGTTAATTTAAAATATTTTAAATTAATTAAAAAGTAAAAAGAGATGGCAAATAATGTAAAATTTTAAAAAGTTGAAAACTTGACACAAAATTTTCGAAGTTGAAGTTTCTTCCAAGAACATTTTATTTTTATAATTATATTTCAAAACTTTTATAAAAAATTAATTTCACTTTTAATAAAACTAATTTTTCAATAAAAATATAAATTAATTTCTTATAAAATTAAATTTTCCATATCTTCTCTCTCTATATGTTAGAAGGACACTTCTTATTAAAGTGTTAAATGCAATATGTATTGTAAGATATGATGCAATTCAATAGTGTGAAGCATTCTCTTAATAATGCCAAAAGAAAAAATCCTTAAAGATACTGATTATTGTTTTTAGTTTGGAAAATTTTCTCAAAAATAAAATCCTTAACCATACATACCATATTTTTTTTAATTTAAATAATTATTAAACTAATAAGAAGGGAACCATTTTTCTTAAGGGGATATTTCGTACTTGTTAAAATACTTTTCTTAAGGTTTCCCCATAACTTTGATAAAAGTTCTTTTTTTAAAATGAAAAAAATTCAAAAACTTAATACCTATGGACACACATATATGACACTAAAATTACCCTTGATTTGTATATGAAACTTTAATTAGGTATGGTTGGTGTCAAAACAATTGCCCCTCACTAAAATTTTCTAACTAAGATTGCTCAAAGGCTCACAACTACCCAATATGTGAGTACACTTTTTAGATAGTAATAGTGAAACCAAACTCATATTTTAAGTTAAAATTTGAGCATAGCCCAAATTTTTAGTACACTTTTCAATAGGAAAAATAGTGAAACCAGTCTCATATTTAACAAGTTAAAATTTTGGCATGGCTATGTGAAGTTTGAGGTATGAGTAGAAAACAAAGAAAAATATGACACACCAAAAACCATGTTGCATTTAAAAATACAAAAAGATGGTAGTGCATATATGAGTGGCTAAAATAAGCCTCGATATTTTAATATAATGATAAGCTCACCTTAATTACATAATTGTTTGTTTCTAAAGTCAAGCCAGGAATAGAATATCTACAGCCAATCCATTTTGTTTTCTTTGATGGGGTCAAAAATTTTCCGAAAGCATGAAAGGTGAGCGGTATAGACGTTTCCAAAAACCTCGGCCAAGATATACATCCAGCAATATTTCGTCACTGCGAAAACTCTGGACCTTGGATTTGGATGCTCCAAGAAATGTGCTCAATCTCTCTACCCTTATATGTAGATCCATTGTGATCAAACGTGGCTTGATGTTTATGTCAAATTCTAAAACCATTCCTCTTTTATGACACTATTGGTCAGGCCTGGCTGATTTCAGAAAGAGTTTTTATGCTTCTAGCAGTAGTGTAATTTTAGGAATCTCACCGATAAGCAGTAGACTTCAGTTTGATGTTTGAGTTTCATAAATAGTTTTACTTGCTTAGTGAGTGAGAATGTTAACAGCTTATCGAACTTGATATTTTTAAGAACTTTAAACTAAATGAATAAAACTATTTATGAAACTATAAGCTCAAGATGAAGTCTATTGCGTATCAGTGGGACTCCTAAAAGTACAGTACTACTGGAAGCATGCCTTATTATTAGTCCCTTCCCATGGCTGCATGGACTCTATGATTCGGCTTGCCACCGTTTCTATTATTCCTGGCTTGATAAAAAATATTTAACCAAAGTATTCTATGCATCTTGTTTTCAACATTTATTTCAACCAATGAAAATATTTGCACTTAGATTTTTGAAGCTTCGATCGTATGTTTGGAGAGCATAAGTTTTGAATATTATACAAATTCTAAGTAATGCTAGATATAAGTCTAGCATTAATCAACCAACACTTAATGTTTTAGCTTTGCATTTAACTATAACCATAAAAAAACTATAATGTAAACTTAGCATGCTAGCTAGTTGTTGCATGTTGGTCGGGCATCTATGCTCATGCAGGCATGTGTGCATGCTCTGGTAACTCCAACGCCACAACCTACCTAGCCATCCATCTCTTAATTCGCATCTCCTCCTCTTATATTTGCCTCCCATGTGGAGTGTTGTAATGTGCTTTCTCTATTGGAAAACTAGAAAACCAAGAACCAACTCAACTTCTGCGAGTCACTGGACTCCTCCTGTGAAGATGGCCAACAAAGGTATTTCATATTTTTATTTTCAGCTAGTGTTTTTTTTAACTATATTAGACTTACTGGACTCCAAAATAAGTTGCTAATCAACATGAGCTGAAAAGAAAAGGAACTAGGCCAACTCCTCCTTAAAAGGAAGACGGACCGACTTTAGAGGCAACTTGGAAGGCTACGCTCCCCTCACGTGTAACCTTCAGAAATCTGAGACCTGGGAGACAAGGATAGCTTGGGCTATTTCATGTTAACTAGAACGACTTCATTAGACTCAAGGCCAATAATAATATGATTTCATTCCCAAAAGCCTATATGCCATGACAGTTTTAGATCATTTCAATATTTTCAAAAAATGGCAAATCGATCATAACAAAAATTAAAAATCCATATGTTACAATAATATCGCCCATATTCTTACTAGATATGGAAGCACTACAGCTCTGAGACAACTCAGACTTACGTATCCAAATATAATTTTGGTGAATTGTTAATAAGTTATGATTGGTACATTGCACTTACCTTTTCTTTGCTTCGATTGGATCGTTAGTTTGAAGAACACCCTGCCAAGTATTGGCTATGAGGGAAGCACCTGAGCTTTGGGCGGGAGAAGTTATTTTAGACACCAACCCTACGTCCTTCAATCTGCTTACAACTTCAGGTATTTTGTCTGCCATGCGCTGTGGAATGTTTTGGCTTAGAGCTATCGTAGTATGTCCACCGTCGGGAGGTGCAGAAGAAACAACTTAAATGGACGCACTTTCATCTCGATCATCATGTATTATTAGAAGAAAATAAAAAGTCATGAAGCTGCAATTTAAAAATTTAGTAGAGAGGATAATTTGTCTTAATATTTGTAAAAAGATTGGATTCTTTTGAGTTATACTTATAATTTTGGATTTAAAATGGAGTTCTTTGAAGTGCCTAACAGTAACTCTAAGTGCTTGATAATTATGTATTTAAAATGAATATATGCAAAACAGCAAACACTTTAGAATACCTATCTACTTTGGCAATAACAACAAAATGGAGAACTTGCAAAAAACAAGTATCTTAACTTCAACTGGCATAGCGTCATTATGTGGGTGCAATAACCCCATTGTGAGCAATTTGATTAACATAGCAATTTGGAGCATATTGGTCTCAACTTCAATAACAAGAAAACTAGAGCTCACCCACACAAGTGAAGCAAGTTTAATAATATACAAAGTGAGCATTTGCAAGTATTAAGTTATTATCAACTTATTATTTATATTGTTAATTGATGCACGGCGTGACCCAGTCAAGAAATAGTTTTTATAATAATTTGAGCGATTCTATTGTGATGTTATAGCTGATGGCTAAGTAACGAACACTCTTCTTTGTCAACTTTGGCTTTAGAACGAGCTTGTAAAAAGATTTTGTGTGCAATTGATAGCAAGGAACTCTTCCCATAGGATCTGCGAGGTGTTCTCAACATCTTCTCTGCGTCTGAGTGGAAGAATATCGATTAAAGCTTTAATAGGAACCTAAGAAGTATAAAAAAATGAAGCACTGAAAATTCGCAATCCTTACCTAGCATCATTGAGAATGAGCTTAAGGCAAGACTGTAGAACGCTCTCTGGATATTGATAATACACTCAACGCCAGAACTAAAGAAGGCTTCTAGGTTCTAGACAAGGTATTTGGGGCAAAAATCAACAACATCCTCGAAGCTACTGCAAAATTCAAAATAAAAGCAATAAAACCACTTCGTTGTCTCCTAAATCACTTCCTATAATTATTATGCTCCACACAATTTCCCAAAATCATCAATCCCTCGCGCTATGCCGAGCCGACTTCCCAAAATGGTTAAAGCAATGCAGAGAGAGAAGACTATTTATTTACAAGGATTCACGATTTTAGGCATTCAAATTTTTGCTTCGTTAACTTACCATTTGGATTGATTGATTGGATTCAGTCTTCACATTTTTCACTGAAAAGAAACGTTAGATGTCATTTCCTGCAGGATTAGACGCGATCCGTCTCCGATTTGCTGAGGGTTATTGATATCGAGTTTTCTGATAGGGGTGGTGTTATTGAAATCTAAATGGGAGGAGGGAGTAAGAAGTTCGCCCCCCTGAATCTCAACGACATTTATGGGAAGAAAGAGGTGAAGTCCAAGATTCCTACCCTCATAACAAAGGAAGACAAGAAAGAGCTTCCTCATAGAGAAATGCTTGTTCTCACACCACAAAGACCAAATCACTCATTCCTTGTAGCCAAATATGAGGAAGGGAAAATAATTAATTCATTCCAGCTCGGATCCAATATCTCGTCCCCCTCGCCCTTGAAAAAGGAGAAGAGTGTTCGTAATGCATGGACAATCAAGAACCAGGTTGGAATTGTTGTTTGTAAGGAATTGGAACAAGTGAACCTAGATGAGCGTGCGAATGGAAAAGCATAACCCAAAAGGGAAACTCCCACTCCCATCTCGCACTCCAAGATTGAGGGTGAACTAAGACGCATTAAGACCAGCAGCCGTTGCCACCTGCGTTGCCACCATATCGGGCTGTGCGGGATTGGGATGATGACGAGCGGTCAACGACACTTCTACATGAACATAATACCGAAATGAACTATATACACGAGCAGAATAGTGGAGTGAACTACTTTAGCGACGCCTATATGCAGTATGTTAACGATGGTGAGATGTAATATTTTAGTGATGGCGATGATGACGCAGATTGCTGTTAAATAATAGGTTACAAGGGTAGAGTAGGTTTACAGGTTTCATTCATATATTACTACGTAGATTAGGTGACCACATTATCTTTATAATTACTTTAATATTTTGCATGTATCTTATATAAAACTTTTAAAATTTATAAAACTTTTATATTTTATTTTTATCTTTTCTATTGGTATAATGTCTCTTTCTATTTTTATATGGAGATAATTTTACTTTTGAAATAATAATAGTTATATGAAACATAATCCTATTCTTTAAAATATAAAAAACAATAATATGATAAATAAAATAAAATAATATTAAAATTGAATTAACATAAACATAAAATATGTAGCTAATAATAATCTAAGGTCATGACATATTCGTGGAAGAGGGTGGTGGTTTAAGGAATAGATTGATGAGATTTGGAAAGATCCACGACCACCGATCGAGAGCCAAGGGATTGGAGAAGAGAACAACCATGAGCGGAGGTCACGGGTGTCTTGTACATGAATATCATCAACCTGTAGAGAGACCTCGGAAGCCATTATGGGTACAAAACCTCTTGGAAGGTGTCAACCTCAATTTTGTGTAGCCTATGGAAACTATGGAGGATTTTTTAATTGCATGCCAAAATTTTCTATTGTTTTGTTATGTGGATGGCCCTAGTAGAGATATTGATCATTTGAAGGGCTTTATAGAACCCTTGTTCTTGTTTTCGTTATGGAATCAGACCCTGGATTCCATTTTTTTAGACTTTGAGTATCTAAGCTTATTGTTCATTTCAGCAAAATTTCTGCACTGTGGAGAAAACCCAAGAATTCCATGGCGTTTCAAATGTTTGTTACATTGTTGTTTCCCATTCATTTGCACCAAATCTAAACTTTTATGTTTTGGTACATTCCATTTAAAATGGTTAAATTAACTTTGTTGATAAAATTTTCTCTCAAATTATGTATTCTATTTTGGTTTTTGGGCCATGGTTTTGTTGTTTTATGATACTTTTGTGGTGTATTTTTTATGCCATGGTTTTGTGATCATCGTGGTCCACTCTTTTTTTGGGGGTACCTTGTTATGCTTACTACTAGAGTCATTTGTTATTTTTTTGGGAATGCTTTGACCCATCTTGGGTCCATCTTAAGGCTTTTGCCCTCATAGCCCCTCTTCTTTTCAATCTTCTTGTAGTGGTCCACCTTTTTTGTGACCTCCAATGCCCAAGCCTTGTGCTCCATAGCTTTGGCTACATGCTCATTTTGGTTGTTGTCACTCTCTTTTTGACACAAGCTTTTATTTTTTGGATGCTTCTTTCCTGTCTTGTTTATGGGAGCATTGTCTTCCTTGTGGGTGTAGAAAATTGCACAAGCCCCTACTATTGTAGTTGTCATTGTCACCTATGTTCCTCTTTCCACATAATAAACTCTAGCCACCGACATCACCAATATTGTTATATGAATTAAATTTCTCTCTTCATTCTGCATGTAGGATAGGTGGTTGTACCTCTTTGAGCTCCATTTGTTAATAGTATCCAAAACCACACCACATGCTTCTGTCACTTCTTTCCTTGAAGAAATGAGGCTTCTTGCTATCAAACAATAAGGAACAAATTGATGGTATTTGGAAGGATCCAGGACCACAGATCGAGAGCCAAGGGCTTGGAGAAGAGAATAACCACGAGTGGAGGTGAGGGGTGTCCTGGATGGACCTGATCAACCTGTAAAGAGAGATGTCAAGCCATTAGGGGTACAAAACCTCTTGGAAGGTGTCAACGTCAATTTTGATCAGCCTATGGAAATTTTGGGGGATTTTTTTAAATGCATGCAAATGTTTTTTATTGTTTTGTATGGATTGCCCGAGTAGAGATATTGATCATTTGAAGAGATTTATAGAATACTTGTTTTGGTTTTGGACTCGGATCTTGGATTCCTTGTTTTTAGACTTTGAATATCTAAGCTTATTGTTCATTTCAACAATATTTGTGCATTGTGGAGAAAAACCAAGAATTCCATGGTGTTTCAAATGTTTACATTAAAATGTGATTTTCCAAGCATTTGGTTGAAATATGACTTTTTTGCATAAAATCTAAAGTTTTATGTCATGGTATTCCATTTAAAATGGGTAAATTAAGTTTGTTGATAAATTTTTCTCACAAACTATGCACTCTAATTTCTTTTTTCGGCCATCATTTTGTTGTTTTATGATACTTTTCGGATGTCTTTTTTATTCTATTGTGTGTGTTCGTTATGTGAGCTTGAAGGTCCACTCTTGTTTTTTGGGGTACCTTCTTATGGTTACTAATAGAGTTGTTTGTGATCTTTTTGGGAATGATCTGACCCATTTTGTGTCCATTTTAAATATTTTTCCCTCATAGCCCCCCTTATTTTCAATATTTTTGTGGTGGTCCACCTTTTTTGTGACCCCCAACACCTCAACCTTGTTCTCCTTAGCTTTGGCTACATGCTCGTTTTGGTTTTTGGCACTCACTTTTTTTGCACAAGCTTTTATTTTTTGGACACTTCTTTGCGGTCTTGTTTAGGAGAGCATTGTCTTCCTTGTGGGTGTAAAAAAATGCACATGCCCCTCCTTGTGTAGTTGTCACTGTCACCTATGTCCCTCTTTCCACATAATAAACTCTAGCAATCTCCATCACCAATATTGTTTTATGCATTAACTTTCTCTCTTTATTGTGCATGTAGGATAGGTGGTTGTACCTCTTTGTGCTCCATCTGTTGATAGTATCCCCAACCACACCATGTCCTTGTGTCCCTTATTTCCTTCACTAAATGAAACTTCTTGCTATCAAACTCAAAGACAATAACACCAAGGGTGTTTCTCCTACCATAAGGGACCCCATGTAGATTCCATGGCATTGCCACCTTAACAAGCCACATGGCCTTAACTTGCACATGGACCCTTTTACACATTAACACACAAATGATGTGTGGCATAATTTTAGATTGACGCGTCATCCATCACCTACCATGTGGCACCGCATAACTATGACACATCAGTTTTGTGATTCATCTCTACATAAGTGTTGGGGATCCACCACCTATCAATAGGTTGGACATTTTGTTGCACTTCAAAGAAAACTCCAAACCCATATCTCTCTCTATATCACAAAGTAAAACATACCAAACTCTTGGGTGGAATTGAATCGTAGTAAGGGGAATTTTACCACTACCTTTTAACCAACCAATAAACTACTGAATGGTGAAAAAAAAATGTCGACGTATATCGAAGTTCAGCATTGGTATTTTTGTGTGTCCAATTCAAGACGGCTAAAGGAATTATTGGATAAATACCCAAGAGCACATTCTATAAATATTTGTGAAAGGTAGTATTCCCTCTCAACATATTCAATTGTCATGGATTCTAAACAACAATTTCACACATTCTTGTCTATTTGTGTACCTATCAAGTTATGAACACATTAACAAATATCGAACACCAACAATTTGCACTACGACTGACCCACATCCCAATCACTCCAGTGTGAACTCAAACAATTAACCAAACACGAACATAACATCATTACATTGAACCTTTGTAGTAAAATCATAGTCATTCCTCCTCTCATGCTATATAGGGTGTAATCTTTCACCACCAAAAGCAGTTACGATTGCAAGGGGAACATCTCTCAATAATGAGAATCTCAATATCTCTCAAATTTGAATTGCAAATGATCAAAAGAACTATCCCAAGTTCTTGCATTCCTTTTTATAAACTTCATTGAGGACTTTCCTCCTCATTCTAAATTTCTCTCACAAAAATAAAATAAAATTCAAATGATTAGAGAGAATCATTATTCATGACACATAACCTCCTTTATAATGTTATATTTTCCCAAATAATACCTCAGTCACCTTTGCTAATTCCAATTAGTTTTTTCCTTCCTTGACTGAGGGGATTGACAACTAACTTATCAGCCCAATCACCCTTCATGCGTCCTCCTTGGCTAAATTTAGGATGAGGAGTTTTCATAGATTTCCATAGCTTGTCATAGATTATGTCATAAGGTGTTATACATTCATTTGTGGGTTACACTTCACAAATGCACCCTACTTAGCTATTTTAACTTGAGGCCTCTTATTGAGATTCCTTGGGAGTTACTCTTCCCGTAGTTCACCCTTCCTTGGATACTTTTATCCCGAGGATTTACATCTCCTGTGGGGACTATTCAACCTCGTATGTTCCCTCCTCGGATGATTAGACCATTTCCACCTCATTTATGAATTTCATTCCATATTATTACAAACAATTACAATCCACATCACCCGTTTTTTATTTACATTTCAATTTGCATAGTGACCATAGGCCAAATAATTCTCTTAATCTTGTTGGTTCCCCGTCCGCTCCCTTACTCTTCTTGATTCACCCTCTAGTCGAGGATCCTTCGATGTGCCTTGCATTAATAGCTTCTTTGTAGTAGGGATATGCTCCCTCCTTCACCCACAATATGCTAGGTGTTCTCACCAAATGATTAACGTTGCATGTCAATTTTCCAACTGTCTTCCCCTTTATATGCATTAATATTTCTGTCAATTTTATTTGACCTCGTAACCAAACCAAGTAAACTGCAAAACAAGCGTAATGTATAATTTCTTGAAACACGGACAAATATTCTACTTTTTCATGTTAGAATTTGATCCCCCATTTTAAAAACATGAAAAACATTCCAGCTTAAAAGCAATTATAGAAACACACATAAATCATTTGACAGATAACTCAATAGTTTCCTTACGACTTTAGGATCTGGTTTAAAACCCTAGGGACACTGAAAAAATAAAAAATTAAAAGGCACTAGCATTATTCTAGGCATGAATTAGAAGATCATGGTTTTGATTTTACCTCGGAAATTGTCGAGTTCAATCTTTGCGAGGGCCCTGTCGACGTAAAAGCTGACATTGGAAGGGTCAACGCTGATTTCCAACATGTAAATAAAGAGTGCCTGCTTGAAATCGTCTTCTTGAAATATTTGATATCCCGCCTATCAATATCCTCAACCATTATCGTTGTGCTTGCAAAAATTCGATCGAAGGATTTCTCGATGATATCAAATAAGAATGAAAACCAAAGAGAAAAATAAATTAACGAGGCTTCCTCATCTTGGACGTCTCAACATTTGAATTCCTTGCTGATATTATGGATAGATTCAAAAACATATAAGACTAACCATTTGACAAACATCAAATAAACTAAGGTGGTCAACGAACGAAGACAAATACATTAAATTTTGATAAAAAAAGTACCTAGTTTAATGCTTCCTGAAAAAAGGATTTTATGTGAATGAAGTGTCAAAGTGAGAAATTTCGAGAATACTAGGCCCATTGTAAAATTAATTATTCCAACTGCTCAAATAATGTGTCAATTAGTGTTTGT
>LPNX010401099.1:1092-22911 GCA_001517045.1 Pseudotsuga menziesii
AGGCAGGATACTTGTGATTATGGATGTGAAATAAGGGGTCTCCATCACTTATTTATAGTTGAAAACCATGCGGTTTTAGGTTTAGGGTTTCAGCTGTTTAGGGTTTTAGCTGTTTTAGGGTTTTCTCCTCCTTTTCCTCATTATTTTATATTTTTTCTTCCTTTTTGGATATTTTTGCTTTTTTGGAGGAATTTTGGATATTTTTTGGAGGAAAAGAGGGTTTTATGGCCTTTTGGAGGCATTTTAAGCCTTTTGGAAGCTTTTTAGATGGTTTTCTGGGTTTTTGATGGAAATATGGTAGGAAAATGGACAAATGGGCCATGTAATGGGGTAGATGAGGTAGTGAACACTTTTTGGGTGTTAACAGATTGCCCCCTGATGTGCGAGGGTAGGAGCTCATCGTATGGCCGATGGACATCATAAGTCCTATTCATTTTTTCTTGGGGTGTGGAGAAGAGAAGGAACCAACTGAAGCCTGGAACAACGATCTCGAACCAACTGCAAGGACTGAAAATTACATAACCTCAATAATGGATGAGGAATCATCTGATCATATGGACGAGGCGGGAATTCCCATGCTCGTATCAAGATACATAAAAATAACTGTGAGGCCCGAAAAGAAGGACCTGTAGGATACATAGAAAACCACTGTGTATATCATTAGTGTCCGGAGGGGACACAAATCTGGAACATACTGCTGGGATGACCATGTCTAAGCTGAACAATTGATGCACTGGAATGACAGTAGTGCTATTGAATGTGGTTCCAAAGGAACTGATGAGCTGCTGGATCAAAGTGACAACGGTCATACTTGCAATGGTACACTGATCTGGAACTGAATTGGGTACTCAAGGAAGCATGGAACTGGATGGCTTCCGAATACAATCGCCAACGCAACCCGGACATCCAAGGGAACATGTAACTGGGTGTTCCGAAGTGAATCACCAATGTGCTAGAGTCGGTGGAAATCCGGGGTCTTCGACACATAATGGAACGGATATACATCCTGCGCGATTCTCAACGATGCGATTAAGGTGTTGAAGTCGAGCATGTGAGAAACAACTATTCGGAGAGGCAATGATGACTCCTCTCAAAATGGTCCGTAGGCACTCACCACAGATAGTGATGGGTCCAAGGCACAGGGGCCTCTAGGTCTATCCTCTGGAATAGAGGGGCTGTCGTCGACAGAGGGAGACCTGCAACTATCAAGGCAATGATGTTTCCTTGACAGGAGCGCGAGGTGAAAAACCGAACTGTGATAGTACTGATGGCAGGAGTGATAAACTGGGGGGAATAACTAGGCAAGTAGAGTGGGTGGACTCAAACTTCCTTTGTTCAGAGGATGATGGCGGGGATGATCGGGAAGCATATGAAACTGACTGGAGGTAAAGGGATCATAGCTGTATGGGATCTGGTAGGGTGACTGGGCTGAGGGAGACTCAATGCTGTGGTCAAATGGCAGGAAACTGCAGAATGCTCTGAACAAAGGCGACCTGATTGGGGGTGCTGCTGAGAGGATCAATCATAGCGCCAAGAGGCGTAGGGGGACTTCTTCATGGGTTAGCGAACTAGAAGAAGTGTGGATATAAAATGGTACTGTCATGTGGATTTTACGAGCCCAAGACAGTTCATGCTCGTGGTTGATTTCAATTTTAAGGAGTCTGAAAGCAAATAAGAAGACTCTAAAGTAATGGAATGGTATTGTCGTGTGGATTTTACGAGCCCAGGACAGTACATGCTTGTGGTTGCTTTCAATTTTAAGGAGTCTGAAAGCAAATAAGAAGACTTTGAATCAATGGCCAGGCAAGGAGGAAGTGTTCAATCAAGGGACATTTATGATGACCAGGACTGAGGGTGGGGGGGAACACTGGTGGGCCTCCTTGCGTGGTGAATGAATGGTGGAAAAAATAACGAAACATTTGTAGTATGACAGGAGTGGATGGCTCATGTAAAAAGTATGGAACAATCTGATGGCGGCCGATGTGGCGCGTACATTGAGGCAGCAAGATGTCGGGACACAATGTTGAAATTGTACCAAGTGAGAGCGAGAAATGATCTCAAGCATCATCATGAGCTCGAAAAAATGAATCCGGCGATATAAAAAGTGTTAAAAATGGAGAGCGGCCAAAGTGGCACGCAAACCGAGGCGACTAGCGATGTCTAAAAAATGGGCAAAAATGATGTAGAAAAAAATAATGCAATGAGGTGACCATCATGATGGTCTCGTCGTGTTGATTCCAATGGTGGAAACGGTTCGAAAAACGGACTCCGTATGGGTTCAGAAAAGCCAAAACAAGAAAAGGTCAACGGACTATAAATAGTAAGTGGGCCCAACATGACATGTGTCATTTGACTATTGGACTTTGGTTCGTGAGCAAAATGGACCAGAGCTGAGTTGTCATTTCTGGACGATTTGACTGGTCGATTGTAGATTCGAGAGAGCCAGGTATTTCGTGAAACTCATATCTGCATTGTTTTTGGGTTTAGGGGGTGGATAGTGGGTCCCCGGGGGTGATTTGTACGGTCCACATGGGTGGACCACGGGTTAGGGGGTCGAAACCACGGTCTCAGACCGCGAGTTTAGGCCGTACAGCCATGGCTATGGACCGTGACTGTATGCCTAATAGCCGCGGTCATAGACCGCGACTGTAGGCCTGACAGCCGTGGTCGGAGACTGCGGCTGTGAGCCTGACAGCCGCGGTCGGAGACCGCGACTGTGGGATTGACAGCCGCGGTCGGAGACCGCGACTGTGGGCCTGAGAGCCGTGGTTTTGGGCCAAGCTGTTCAGGTTTGGTGGATGGAGGGGAAATTCGATTGGTTTGATGGGAGTCTGATGAGTCTTCTTTGTGTGATTGACAAGATGCCACAGGTGTTGTGGAGAGAGCCAGAGGTCCTGGACGAGATCATGACTGTTGTTCGAGAGGATTTCCGGGTGTGATCGGTGCTAGGGCTTTTCGGACTGCTGAAGTTCCCTGAGGTGCCTATGATGCGGTCAGCAGGATTACTGCTGAACCGTTTGGTTGGTTTCTGGGAGCCAGAGATACTGGCGTTTCGAGTATAGGGAGAGAGGGTGGATCTCACCCTGACTGATGTTTATTTTTTGACGGGGTTGCCCTGCCTGGGGAGGGTAGCAGATACACAGCCGTGGGTGTCTGCAGACCTTGATATGGATGACATGTTGGAGCGGTTCTGTCGGCCGGAGGCTCGGGTGCATCGGAATGCGCTCTTGGTGAGAGATCTACGGGAGCTCGCAGTACGGGCGATGGCAGCATGCGTGGTGCGTATTTTGGGGTCCCAGTCACCTGAGAAGGTGTCGGGGGGTCAGATGCAGTTCGTGGAGTGTGTACTGGCCGGGACTTATTTTGCTTGCGTCCAAATGTTCCTGACCTGCGTGCAGCGACATCTGACCGCAGCGAAGGAATCTGGTAAGGGATTCTGCTATGGTTCATTTCTATGTGCATTATTTATGGAGAGGGTCCCCACACTGCGGCCACGGGTGCCAGTCAGAGCAGGGGGCGTGAGGGAGCCTCGGATGATTCGGTGGGGCGAGATGATGCGCCGCCGTGGTGGCGGGGACGTTGGGCGGTACTTCACGCAGGAGCTATACCTGCAGTGGCTCCAGCTACCACTGATGCTGGAGGATTATCCATATAGGGATATGGACTTCACTGGAGATCCAGATGCGCCATGGCCACCAGGACAGGCATGGGGGCCAGATGGTATGTATGATTTGATTACATTGTCCAGTTTTATGTATATGATATATTGTTGATATATTGTTACTAACAAATGGTTGATCTGCAGATGTGGGACCGAGGCCGCCGCCAGGGTATGTTTCCTGCAGAGGGATTGTGGTCGTTCCATCTTTTCCTGGGCGGGGGGAGGTGCGTCATCGAGATGCAGAGAGGGCACTGGATTCGGTACGGGTGTTGCTAGACCGGTTACTGGTGGGAGTGACTGACGCGGGATGGCGGGACCTGGATCCGGACGTGGTCCAGGATTGTATGAGGGAACCCCAGGATTTTAGATCGATCGCGATCCGGGTGGCCCTATTGGCGGACAGGGCACGGGCACGGGGGCCCCGATGGGATGAGGACTCGCCGAAGGAGGAGCGAGGAGAGGAGTTAGAGGCAACGGATACTCGCAGTGATGCCGGATACGACTCTCCATAGGGTGTGTAGGGGACTCCCCCCGATTTTTTGTAGCTACGGCCTGTACCTTATGAGGCTTTTAGGGATGTACATACATTTTTTTTGTATAGCTGAGTATAGGGACATCTATAGCTCATGTATATATTTTTGGTCTGATATATATATATATATGCACATGGATGCACCTTTTTTATGATGTTTTATCATTTGTACGCACGTGGATGCGCTTGATGTTGTGTTATATTTTTGTTTTGCACGTGGATGCAGGTAGTTTGGGCACGTGGATGCCCCTTGTGTGTTTTATGTGATGTGACATGATGTAGTTATGTTTAGGCACGTGGATGCCCCTATGGATGCAACTGTGGTTTTATGGTTTTTGTTCATGGATGTAAATGTTAATGTAATGCAGTCTTTTTGGTTTTTTATATAGTTGGATGAGATGCTATGATGTATGATGATGCATGATGGAGGTGTTACATGGTGTGATTGATATGCCAATCTAGGATGTTATTGGCCATTTGATCTGCGACACTATTTTGAGCTCTTGGGACATGTGTGAATGTGATGGATTCAAACTGTCGGCTAAGTTGTTTTGTACGCAGGAATTTTATAAATAGGCAAGGATCGCGCACCTGGTAGCAGTTGTTGAGCTGGGAGACAAGTAGCTGGGAATCTAAGAACACATGAAGGTGACGTATGCCCATCTGGAGTGTAGCAGTCAGGAGACCAGTCACGGCATCCTATTCCGCCTGGTTATTGGTAGCAGTGCCTATACATGTTCCGTCAAGGTGAATCAGTTCGTTGGAAGGGGAATATAAGACCCATGCTGCAGAAGCCAGGTTGGGAAACCAGCGGCTTGCCCCATCAGCGAAGCCAATGTAGCGAGGTGGAAGATGGTCCATCTGTGGGCATGCAAAGATGATGAATGTGAGATTATGGTAAAAAGGTAAAAAACAAAAAAGGAGAGCAAAATTTACAATGCGGACCAATGAGGTTGCGGATTCAGTTATGGGTAAAAACGTTTGAGGTACAACCCATTGCGGGGGTTGCGTAAAGGGTGGCCTTCAGAGTCAGTTAAAACGTATGCCCCCTTGCCGAGGCAAGTCTACACGATGTAAGGGCCTTGCCACATGGACTCAAATTTTCCTTTACCATTTTTGTCATGGGCTTGGTCATAGGCGAGGACGAGGTCCCCTTCATGGAAATTTCGAGGGTGAACATGTTTGTCATAACTGGCTTTGGAGCGGTTTTTGGCAACTTCGATGTTCTGGAGAGTGGCACGACGATCTTCATCGGCTTGTTCAAGGGGGGAGGTATCGGGGAGAAGCTCAACTGCGATGTGTAAGGTAGGTAGCTGACACTCGATGGGGAGGACAGACTCTACACCGTGAACTAAATGAATTGGGGTAAAACTAGTGGCGGTTTTGGTGGAGGTACGGTAAGCCCATAAGGCAGGGAATAGAATATGGTGCCAATTGGACTTATGCCGATCAACAGTGCGTTGGAGTATGGTTTTCACTATTTTGTTAACAGCTTCTACTTGACCGTTCCCTTGAGGGTAGTAAGCCGAGGAAAACTGGTGTTGGAATTTGAGAAGGGTGGACAGCTCGCGCCAAACGGAAACTTCAAAGTGTGATCCATGGTCTGAAACCAATTGTTTAGGGACTCCAAATCGAGTGATAACATGGTTGAAAAAGAAACAGGCAGCAGTGTCAGCGGTACAGTTGAAGGTGGGCATGGCTTCCGCCCATTTGGTGAAGTAATCGACGGCGACAATGATATACTTATGACCGTTCACAGATGAGGGTCTACACTCCATGAAGTCGATGGCCCACTTACAAAAGGGACCAACAGTGACGACTGGGTGTAACGGAGCAGGTGGTGTCCGGGCCTTGGGGGCAAAAAGTTGGAAGTTATGGCAATGCTTGACCACAGTGATGCAGTCAGTGAAAAGTGTGGGCCAGAAGTATCCGATGCGAATGACCTTTTGGGCAGTGGCCATCCCTGAGAAATGGCCGCCACAGGCACCGCTATGACAATCATTAAGGACCTGTTCAGCTTCCTCATGTGTAAGGCAATGCCGAAGAATTGTGTCGACTCCTCACCGGTAAAGGACATCTCCTAGGAGGAGGTAACGAGAGGCCTGGTGATGGATACGACGAAGTTCATTACGAGTGACGGTGGGTCGGAATTTCTGCGTGCGCAGGTATAACAAGATATCACCGTACCACAGGTCATCGGACAAGATAGTGAACAAGTGATTATCGGGTAACTCCTCGGAGATAGGTGGGGCCGGGATGAAGGAAGGGAGATCAGTGATGAGCTGGGAAAGTGCAAGGGCTTTAGTGCTCTTCAATGTTCGGAAGGTGAGGTCATATTCCTGGAGGATAATGACCCATTTAGCCACATGACCTTGCAGGAGACACCGGTTTAAGAGATATACCATGGGGTTAGAGTCGGCGATGACCGTGGTATGACTAAGTAAAATGTAGTGCCGCAATTTTTGGACAGAAAAGACCACTGCTAGGGCTAGTCTCTCCTCATATGGGTAACGGAGGGGTGGACCGGACAAGGTCTAGCTGACGTAGTAAATGACATGCTCTTGGTGTGAGGTGTCCTCTTGAACCAAGACTCTGGATACAACATGCTCAGATGCCAAGACGTAGAGGATGAAGTCCTGAGAGAAATCCGGAGGGGAGATCAAGGGGGCTTGTGTGAGAGCTTTCTTGAGGGCTTCGAATGCAGCTTCTGCTTGTTCGTCCCATACAAAGGGTATGTGGGTACGGAGCAGGAATAAGAAACCGTGAACGGTTGTGGTGTAATCAAGAACGAAGCATCGAAGAAAATTGGATCGCCCTTGCAGACTTTGGAGTTGCCGGAGCGTACGAGGAGAGGGAAGGTCTAAGATGGATTGGACTTTCAGGGGATCAACAGTAATTCCTTTCTGGGAAATAATGAAACCTAACAATCGGCCTGCCGGAACGCAAAATACGCACTTGTGTGGGTTCAAGCGGATCTGATATTTGCGACAACGTAGAAAGACTTGCCGAAGGTCATTAAGGTGGTCTGATCGTTTTCGAGAACGAGCTGTAAGGTCATCAAGGTAGACGAGCAGGATATGAACCAAATCATGAAAGCAATAGGTCATGGCCCGCTGGAATGTGGCACTAGCATTTTTTAGGCCAAAAGGCATGACACGATAGGCAAAGGTGCCCCATGGGGTAGTAAAAGCGGTTTTGTACTGGTCTTCCTTTCAGATTTGGATCTGATTGTATCCAAAAAAACTGTCCATGAACGATAGGACTTCATGCCCTGCACACGCATCAATGAGCTGGTCAATAAATGGCGTAGGGAAATTGTCTTTGGGACAGACGCGGTTTAAGTCTCGGAAGTCAGTGCATACTCTAAGGGTGCCTTGTTTCTTGTTGACAGGAACAGGGTTTGAAACCCAGGTGGTATAGGCAATAGGATAAATGAATCCTGCCATGCGCAGTTTCTCAATCTCTGTTTTGACAGCTGGGAGTTTTGAGGGATGAATGGGACACTGTTTCTGACGAACGGGGGGTACATCAGGCCATGTGTCAATGTGGTGCTCTATAATGGCAGGGTCAAGACTAGGCATTTTGGTATAGGACCAGGTAAAGACATCACAGAATTCTTTAAAGAGTGTTTTGTATTCCTCAATCTCTTGCTCAATGCAAGATGCTCCTAAAGCGATGAGTTCGGGGGTTCCACCGGGGGCAGCGATATCAATTTGGATGACAGGTGAGATGTTGGCCATGTTACCCTCTTCGAAGGTGTCAGGAGCAGGAATAGGGTCCTTGAACCAGTCGACCTTGGGGGGAAGAAAGTCTTTGGATTCAATTGTAAATTGAGGAGCAGAGGTAGAGGAGGGTTCATCTGGGAGGAAGTAGGAACGGTGGTGCATGTCATCCCAGGGATAATCTAGGGCGGTGAGAGCCTCAAGGATCTCCTCATCAGTACGGAATATTTGTGTCATTAAATCATATGACGAGGGAGTAGTGACGGAAGAGATCATATAAATGGTATTAACCTCTCCAGAAGGGGAAGAGACCGCGGAATGGATTTCCTCAATGGTGACGGGTGTCATCTCAAGATCCAGATTGTTCATCTCAAAGAGAGTGGTATTGACCTCTCCGGAAGGAAGAGAGACCGATGAATGGATTTCCTTAATGGTGATGGGTTCCGTCTCAAGATCCAGATTGTTCATCTCGAAGAGAGCTACTCTGTACTCGGGGAGATCGGGATAGTGATGGGAGTAATGCCCATAAACATCGCATAGGGCACAGGAGTGGTTAGTGCGTAGGGATTTGTCGCGAGGCTTAGGGGTTGAATCTAGATGGACAATCGGGATAGCGGGGTCGTCATCAAGCATTTGCATGTATTCCCGTAATGCTGGTAACTGAGGACATAGGTGAGTCGCATGGCCCAATTCGTCGCACAGCGTGCATTTGGAAGGAGCATGAAATATAGGGGGGTTTCTTACTGTCTTAGGAGGTGGGATAGCAGTGTAAGGTTGGGGGCCTCTGCCCCCAATGGGTTTGGTAAGAGGAGGGGGGGGTTTCACGGAGGGCGACGGGGTAGCAACACCGGGAGGTGGTTGACTAGTAGTAATGATGGGTTGCACCGGTTGCAAGATGACATCTGGTGTCGGCGGACGAACGGGAGGTGAAAGATACCAAACGGGTAATCCTAAGGTTAACCCAGGAAGGCTGAGGGTGGCCATGACTGGGGCGCTAACTACTCCTGAGGGAGGAAAGAGGAAAGGAATGGTATGGATGGGTGTAGCACCAATGTGACTAGGTACCAGAGGTGGTTGAGGCAACAAGGGCGATTGATTAGTAGGAGTTCGCGTGTTGTGGGACAGAGTACATAGGTTGGACACTTCAGTAGTGGGTGACGGTGGTGGAATAGATGGGAAGGTCGAGGTCATTGGTGCGTCTGAGTAAACTCCAGGCCCCATTGAAGAAACTAATGAGGTGGTGGCACCTGAGACAGGTTGTTCAACCATGGGGAGAACATTTTCGGGTGCCGCGGGGACGTTGGGATCATGGTAAGTGAGCTGGTCAACCTTGACCACGCGTCCCTCATGGGGGAACATCATGGTATGAAAAATGGTAGAAGCAACTGCTCGCATGGCATACATGTAGCTGCGGCCAAGTAAAAGGTTGTAATCAAGCTGTGCATTGATAACCTCGATGTTTATGAGGATGATTTTGCCAGCCAGCTGGACGGGGACATTAGTTAAAAGGCCTTGTGGTTGAGCTGAACGGCCGTCGTAGGCTCGCAACGCAGTAGAGGACTGCTGGAGAGGGGGGGATCCCATTTTCTGCCAGATGGAGGTGGGCATGACACATGTAGAGGCACCTTCATCAATAATGCATCGATGGACGATAAAATTCCGAATGGAAACAGAAACTTGGAATGCCAAAGTGGAAGGCAAGCGAGGTTCGGATTGGTCCAAATCAAATGCCATTAACTGCGAATCATTTGGATCGACAGCCCCAATGGCTAAGAGTAACGTCTTGCACTACGAAGGGTAGTTTTTTAAGACTTCTAACGCGGGCATGGCTACAGGGGATTGGGCTAAGTCATCGACAATGTTGTAGTTTGACGCAGCCCGCACATTGGGGTTGTTGTTGATACGACGAAGTGGGAAACGAGGTGCTTTGGGAGCGCCATCTAGTGGAGGCGGAGGTATGCGTAATGCCTGATCAGTGGGATGAGCGTTAGCGGTTTTATCAGCGGGAGGGGCTTCAGGGGTGGAGCCATATTGGTTCCGCCGGGTTTGGAGGTTGACCTCGTCGGAGGACATCATCAACAAATGGTGGGTACCTGAGTCAAACATGGGTTGATCAGGAGCAGCGTAAGTGATTTGTTGTTGGATGGGCGTGTTAGCTTGAGGGGGAGCCAACGGTTCAGTGTTCACGATGCCTTGAGTTGGTAAGGGGTTTTGCAGCACCAAAGGTGGCTGTTGAGGTTGTGGGGGGTTGGGTGGTGCTTGAGGAGCTGCCTGCCCTGGGTGGTGCACATCAGTAGCCAAAAGTTGCCGAACTTGCTCCATATGTGGACAAAAATGTGTGTAGTGGCCATAGACCCCGCAAACAGAACAAGGATAGTTTGTTCGCAAATTGGGGTTTTTAGCCTGCTTGGGCGGGCAATCAGGGTTTTGATTAGCAGGGGCCGCATTATTATTAGCGGGGGGATTAGGGGGTTGACCAGCTTGGTCGGCTGGTTGGTTGTTCCCACGATTTCGGCCTCTGCCGCGGTTTTGTTGGCCCTGGTTGCGTTGTTTTTTCTGGTTTTGTTGCGGGTTTTGTTGAGCGTAAACTTGCCCTTGGACAGTAGGTGGATTTTGAGGTTGCGCAGGGGCTGAAGCAGGCTGCGGTGGATGATATGTAGGTTGAGGCTGCGCAGGTGCAGCAACCTGAGGGGGTTGCTGATAGTGCTGTGGAGCGGGTTGTGGGTTTGCCGCATGGGCTGGCTATGGCGGGTAATAATGAGGTTGGACTTGTGACGGCGCAGGAGCTGGTGCAGCCTGCTGGTGATAGTAGGGCTGAGGTGCGACTGGGGGGGCGTAAGCAGGAGTCGTATGACCGAAACACTGAGGTGGACATGAGGGTCCATGGGTATGGTGGTGATGTGTCATGGGAGCATATGAGTTGGGTGCGCCAGACTGCGAGGTAGTCCGCAAAAGGTCAGGGCCAGGGGTAGGACGTGCTATGGAAAATGGTTGATGCTGCGAAAAGACACGGCCAATGATGCCGTCGGCAGCATGGGATGCCCCCAGCGCATTGTACTGGGAGGAATCGCCGCGAGGGGCGTCAGGTATGATGGTATAAAGGTAACCCGACTGGGTGTAAATGAGATCGAACTATTGGGCTTTAAGGATAGCCTCTTCCTCAGACTGGGGTCTTTCGGATGCCACATCCTTAGCAATGATGGGAAGGAGGGATTTGAGGAACCAATCTAGGAAGATCCAGTCATCTAACTTGATTTTGCATAGGCTACGGCGTCGACGCCATTCATGAATGTGGTCTGTGATGTGGGTAGTCGTGTTCTGTCTGCAAGACAAGAGGATCTCAACGCCTGCGTCATAGCGGACGGGTAACTGGAAGAACTAGAGGAAGGTCGAGGCTAGGGATGTAAAGGTGGCATGGGTTCCATGGGGTTGCTCGATATACCACTTGGCAGCAGAGCCAGTGAAAGTGCACTGTAATAAACGGAGGCGAACAGAGTCGTCTACTATGGAGTTGGAGGAACACCATAGATGGAAGGACATGATATGATTTTGTGGGTCCTCACCTGCTTTACCCTCGAACTTAGGGATGTCAGAGGGTAGCTTGGTGGGCATGTGAGGCCACACGGGGTCGTGTCGGATGGGGTCGTTGGTTAATATGGCTAGGTCAGGCAAGTTGAGGCTAGCCATGAATGGCAAACTGGACGGAGGATGTGACACGGTAGTGGGTTGGATTAAGTTGAGGCCAATGCCCCCAAGTGGAGGGGTAATGTTAGGGAGGTTTCCTCCAAGTGGGGGAACTAAGGTGGTATAGGACGGACCTACACCACCATGGGTAGTATGGGCCACTAATGGAGTGGGGATAGGTATTCCCGCTGCGGGAATAGGTGCCATGAGGGGAACAGTAGAGGGGGTCCCCGTGGAGGGCATACCCAAAATAGGTGTGGTAACGGGTGTCGTGGTGGATGTGCCACCAACGGTCCCCACCAAGATGGGAGTGGGAGTCACGCCAGCCATGGGGCTAGTAGGGGTAGTGTAAAGGGGGTTCTCAGACTCTGGCTCAGAATTAGAGGTAAACTAAGGGGTGTCAGAATCTGGTGACGGAGTCCTATGCCGCTGACGAGTGGAGTCAAGTGACCAGGCTCGAGATCTGTGTCGATGACGGGTGAGGTCAAGTGAACCGTGCTATGGGGGCTTGCCTCTGAGGCGCCGAGAATGTCTCAGGGACTCAATGGTGACAAATGGTGTCAAATCTATGTGGGTTGAGGTAACGACAAAACAGCTCAAAAACCCTAATGCAACCGAGTGTGCAGAAGGAGAGCTCAAAAAATAAGGCACTCAGGCCAAAAACCAACTCAAAACACCCACTGTAATAGTGTGCTACAATAGGCGGAGTGTCAACAAAAATGGTCAGAATACCAAAAAGCAGTAGGTTGCCTAAAAATAAAAAATGGTGGACTCACTAGACCAAAAGGAGGTAAGGGAGCATGCAAACAATTAACTAGAAGTATTATGACTCAACTAGGCATATCCTCTGCAAGGTGATGAAATCCAAGTCAGACAATATGAATAGGAAAGCCAAGTGGCTAAGGTATCCCCCTACCGGGAGGGACACCAGGTAGTCAAATCCTAGAAGAATGGCAACTAAGATACCCCATTCATGACACGTCCAGAAAGGTAAATCTGCTGCTTGGTCCTTTAACCGCAATACCCCTATATAGGGATATTCCGAGAACTGTGAAAGGTATCCCTTCAGTTACTGAATGGAGTTCGATATTCCACTCAGACCTCCGGAACCAATCTCACGACTTCAACCCTCCTAAGGGAGAGGCCTTCTCGTAATCTGGTTGTGACCGTGTCAAAAAATACTAGGGGATTTTGGTTCCCTAATAGACAACAACTATGTCTCAAGTGTAAGTAACCGAGGGGTGTTTTTGGAAGCCTATCCCCTCGATCCTACCTAACTACAAAAATTCTTTTGTGTTCCCCGAGTGGGGTTAGAATGTTGGTTGAGTTAAGTAGATTTTAAGTCTCGCTTGAATTAGGTGACAGATTGTGTGCTTGTGAGGTTATGAACCCAGAAGAGAAGTTCCAGGGCAACTTCCTAAATAACAATAATACTGAAATGAAAAAATTTTACTATGCAAAAGATTTTTTGAATACACAATGCTGAAATTTTTTTTTAAACAATTCTGTAAAGGGAGACAACAATGCTGCAGGGCTGCAGGTAGAACAGGTGGCTGTGCAGGTGCAGAAACTGTGGCAGCAAAGGGGCTGGGTTCAAAAGCAGAAACAAGGGAAAAAAGTCAGATCACGGGTTTGTGGCTGGATCGGGCGGTCGGACCGTGGGTTTGAAGGAAACAGGCATGGGCAGGTAGCGGGTTTCTGGAGAAAACAGGCGGGCAGAACGCGGATTTGAAGGAAACAGGTGCAGTCAGGTCGCGGGTTTCAGTACGACATACGCGGTCAGGTCGCGACTGAGGAAGGAAAATACGCGGTCGGGTCGCAGCGAAAGGGCTCAAAGGCGCGTCCGGTACGTAGGAAAATGGCCGACAGCGGCGGTCTGGTCGTAGGTAAAGGCCTAAAACACGTGGTCGGGCCGTGACTACGGAAGGAAAAAATGCGGTCTACAGCGGCCGAAAACGACAGCCGAAAGGAAAAAACAAAAACTATTGCAGAAAATAAACTAGTGGAGTCGCCAAAACTGTAGCTAGGGTTTTACACCTAGCTTGTGCGAATGAGCACCTACTAAGGACAATGGATTCCTTAGTAGCAGTTCAATGAATGTAAAGTAAAAAATGCTAAACAGAAATAAAAACTAATCTAAACATGTTCATGAAGCAAAACAATAAAAAGTAAATAATGATTCTTTATTGATATGACCTCCAATGTGAAGGTTGGTGAAGCCCTTTGCGCTGGTCCGAGTCGGTGGCTCCGAGCTTCAAGCTGCTTCTTCTCTTTCTCCAATGGTGGAAATGGGCCAAAAGGGGCTCTCAATGGTGAAAGTAGCTCGATGGTGAGCTAGGGTTTCAAGAGCAATTTTGGCAGAGGCAGGATACTTGTGATTATGGATGTGAAATAAGGGGTCTCCATCACTTATTTATAGTTGAAAACCATGCGGTTTTAGGTTTAGGGTTTCAGCTGTTTTAGGGTTTTCTCCTCCTTTTCCTCATTATTTTATATTTTTTCTTCCTTTTTGGATATTTTTGCTTTTTTGGAGGAATTTTGGATATTTTTTTGGAGGAAAAGAGGGTTTTATGGCCTTTTGGAGGCATTTTAAGCCTTTTGGAAGCTTTTTAGATGGTTTTCTGGGTTTTTGATGGAAATATGGTAGGAAAATGGACAAATGGGCCATGTAATGGGGTAGATGAGGTAGTGAACACTTTTTGGGTGTTAACATTGGGAGAGCAACAAATTTTTGCACAGAGCTTGTGTCTCCAGAAGGAAAGGAATGCTTTCTTTCTACGACAGAGGATGCAAAGATATGATCTCTAAAGGTGGGGAAAGAGGAGGGTGGAATGTGTCAAAGTGAGCTAAGATGCATGTGATGGATTTTGTACTCCTGGTTGAACAAATGGTTCATTGAGTAAAATCCAGGTGTGGGGGTATGGGTAGCTAGGTAGACGGAATGGGGGTAAGAGTCAAGATCAATATCCCAAATAGATGTGGAGAGAAGTTCATTTTTTCATGAGGTTTTCTTGAGGGATGAGAAATAGGGGAGAGGAGGAATGAATTGACGAAGGTGGGTGGGGTGAATAGAAATGTTCTTGTGTCATATAAAATGTACCCATAGCTTCTTTGTATAGGATTTTGTTTGTAAATTCCTTCAAGTTTTACTATTATTGTAATGAAAATATTAGTAATATTTGTGAGATATTTTGAAAATCAAGATATCTATTTAAGTGGAGAAATTAGTATTTGAATTATAATGCAAATTTAGCAAAACATGAGTCCATGAGTTAAAATGTCCATTTGGTAAAATGTTCCCTAGCACCCAGTATTATGTTATACCATAAGGTGAATTATTGTGGCTTCTACACCTTTGTTGGGTGGTTTTCAGGCACTGGGCAGTGGATTTGAAGTATTTTCTATTGGAAAGGAGAAGCTTGTTTGTTCTGTTCCTACGAGATTAAATAAAGACCATAATGAAATTATGGAAATGGCTTAGGTATGTTTTGAAAAACTTGTAGTTTTGAAATTGAAAAGACAGTCTAATTGCATTAAATAAATTATACTTTGTTTTTTTGTATTATATGAGAAAATTTCAATTTAATGATTGAATTTGACTGCATATTCAGTGATTAATTGAATGACACACTTCTTGGAAGTTATGTCTCTTTGTTTTTTTGGGATTTCCAAGATTTTTGTCAAATATCAAACCCTCTGTCCTTTCTATTTTGCATTAGCTTTTTCCTTTCATCATTTATGACTGCATCCCCAATATTTGCAGACATTATTAGTTTTTATTTCAAGGTAGACATAATACTTTTTGTGGGTTGCGTATGAGGAGATTGTGACATAAAACTATGTATTTTAGTTTTTGACGATGGAACTTAATAAAATATATAAATATTTATTTTCTTTGGATATTCGTCTTGATATCATCAAATATATATGATTCTAGAACTGAGAAAGCTTTAAGAGATAAAGCTTCTGATTGCATCCTAAAATTTGTAGACATCATTAGTTTTAATGTTAGGGTAGATTCAACATCTTCTGTAGGTTGAGAGTGAAGAGATTTTAAAGTAGAACCAAATTTTTTGGCATCGTAACTTACTAACATGGATAGATATTTATATTATCTGGATATTCTTATTTATATCACTGACTGCATGATGCTAGAACATATAAATATTCAAGAGATAAAGATTCTTGTGGCTAATCATTAGTTTTTCCTATGTTTGTTTTGAATGTTGGTGGTTATTGCTTTTAACTTTTCACTTTTAAGTGCTTGATTGAATGGTTAAAGCTAAAACCAAATTTTAACTCAGTGGGAGATTGTAAGGGTACAATAACTATGATTTTCACTACTTAATTTTGCATATAAGATGTCCTAATATGGTGTGTTGGTTTAGAAATCATTTTGGCTAGTTAGGAGTTATATAACTCTATGGAGGTTTTCATTTGCAGTAATGCATGTTGTTTTTATTTACTATTCATGTTTCTGATTGATTATACGTGTGCATTATTATTAACGTTTGTTGGAAGTAGGTTCTTGGATGATGCATGGACTATCATAGATATGGATTCTTTTGGCATGTTATATATGATTGGGTACTAAATGTGTTTAAATTTAAACTGTGTTTTGATTATGGTTTTATTGCATATACTAGGATTGAAAACATGAAACCCTAATAGGAAAACATGAGGCTCAAAACCTGACTGACTGAGACTTCAGATATATAATGGAATGATGTATAAGACTATAATTTTAGTGTCCAATATATAAACCTATTTTCCATTCTAGATTTGTTGGAATAATCATAATGTGATACTTCTTATGAGCTAAGCATGTTATAAGCATTGTCCTCATTTACAAATCTTGTTTTTCACAGACGTTGTTGTGGGGATTCCATGAGTGTTTTTCTTATGATGATACAATGAAGTACATATTGATGACGTCACTAGTATATGATTAGAATGTGCAAATTACCATGGGTAAAATACTGGATGTTAACTTCATTGACTGCTTAGGCATGCTTACTTATGAATAAATTCCTCTAGATTCCCATGCAAAATACTTTGTAGCTAGATCCTAATCCCATTAAAAAACAAATGTCCTATAGTTGATAAGGAGTGAAGATCTTGAAAACCAATAATGGTGGATTCTCCATATACTGGAGGTGTTTCTCAATGTGTTGTGTTTCTTTTCTTTACTATATTGCTTTACATGAGTGTGTAGTGAATATTTGAGATTGAAAAGGTAGCAATGTGTTTAGTATTTTAAGTATCTATGTTCATGACCATCATATTAGTGATTTCTTAGGAATAATCACTTATGCAATGATGTTTGTGGATTCAGATGCAAAACACCCCATATCAAGATATTAATCCCTTCATAAAAATGATGGCTTATAGTTGATAAGGAGTGGAAATATTGAAAACCTGGGATCTCCTTAGACTGAAGCGGTCAATTGATGTGCCATGCTACTTTTGTATACATATATTGTCAACCATGTGGTGCTTTATTTACTTAAGTACATAACTCATATTTGAGGGTGAAAAATTAGCAAGTGTGTTTAGCATCTATGGTGTGAGGAAGTGGTCTTATTTCACGAGGTGGTGCATTTGCAATGATACTTAAAACTGTTGGAACTGCACATAAGTGGGTGACTTTATGCTTAGAAATGGCATCAAATATGTCTTTTACATTTACACTTTTGCACCAAATACTAGTGCCACCTTGTGCAACCATGTCCCATGGAAATCCCCAACCATTACTATGAGATATGGGTGTTGTCCATAAGTAAACATGCTTAGACTTCATTTCCCATGCAAAAATAATACCAATTGTTATGAGATAGGCACCTCTATGACTATACACAACACCTTTAGGACTGGATGTGGTTCCTGATGTGTAGTTTAATGAGATAACTTCCCATTCATCTTTAGGCCAACGAGTCTCAAAATTTGGATCTCCACTTATCAAAAGCTTTTCATAATCAAGAATATCTTTATTATCTTCATTCAAAGACTATTCTCTAGATTTGTCCAGTTCATGGATTACACTAATTAATGGTAATTCCTATGTCACCTGAGAAAGGTTCCTGACTGCTGCCATTGTAACTTCCAAGAATTGGTAATCCAAAAACGCCACCTTGGCTTCTAAATGATTCAAAATGAGATACATTGTGTGTGCATCATGTCTAATATTTAGAGTGTTGAGAACTGCCCCTACCATTGGTACTCCAAAGTGCATTTCATATGTGGCTAGTACATTTGGGGCCACTACAACAACCTGTCCTATGTATGGATTATTCAAAATTTAAATTCTCTATCAATTGATACAATTTCAGTTAAATGAAATTTTGATGATTTTAAGGTATATAGGAAAACTCCTTCATTAAGAAACATATTGTAAATGGAAAGGTTACAGGATCGATTTTTGAAAATTTATATTTTCCAAATTTTAGGAATAACCAAACTTGACTCCTATGATCACTATGTTAGTTGCTCCTATGATCGCTATTCACTCAGTAGTACTTTTTTTGTTTTCCTTTTCAGAGAGGCTAAATTATACAATGTATTCTAACAATTTTTACTTGGGGAACAAGGTCTACCACCAGTTTCCTTGGACATTTGCAACATTGGTAGAGAAAAGGAAGGTCTTGGGGTGACTATTATTCATGCAGAAAGGATTGCATTGGTTGTGAAGTGGATTATTATGGCCCTCACATAATTACAGATTTAAGGGTAATTTGGGATTTTTGATGTTGTTGTAGGGTTAGTTTTCTTCAAAATGAATGGTTTAACATATCAAAAAAGAATTTGGAAAACTAAAGAACTTAATAAGGAATTTCAGAGAGTAATAAGACCATTCTTGTCCATTTTTTTGTTAATATTCAAACTAGTTAATATTCAGACTAGAATAAGACTCACTGATGGAGTTGTGGTTCAGTAGTGGAGGTGGAAACTTGCAAGGACACCCACTGAGGTACAATTCCTCAAAATTAAAAGCATATGAATAAGTGATTGGGGCTAGGTGCTCATTCTAGAATATTTTGATAGTTCACCCATCGAGTTCTGTGAAGAGGTCATCTACTAATTATATTATTTGAGATTAAAGGAAGAACTTTAAAAATTCAGTAGAAATTATGAACTTATTCACTAAGTTTTGTAGCATGATTTGGAACTGTTTTGATTGTTGGTAGCATATTGAAGGACTCTTTGAAGACTTCCTTGATTAGTGTTGGAATATAATCCGTCGAGATTATACGTTATTGTAAATATTAGGAATATGAAGAGACTCTCGAATGTGTGATCCCAAGAGTCATCATAGATGTATAAATAAAGGCATTCTATGGAGAAATAATATGAATTCATGAGTTATTCCACCTGACAGTGGTATCAGAGCGATTCATAACTCCTGCATGTATAGTCTGCATTCTACTGCTATCTGCACCCTGGGCTTTCCTCAGTCTGCAGATTGCATGCATTGGTGCATGCACTGGCTACTCTAGCGTTGTGCATTGAGGTATAGAACAATATTATTAACCCTAATCCTTTCACGCTGAAGTTTTGTGTTGCGACCTTCATTTGTGTTTATCATCTGATAGAGTCTTCTCTATTGAAGAATACATTTCTCTTTACCTATGGAGAAATGATAGAGCCACTCCATTTATACACCTGAGAGCTACATCATCCACCATTCCTCCAACTCGATGCATAGTCCACATAACTTTTTTTTCAATCCATTATCTCATTATGCATTTGCAGTGTTGAGGGCTCCTCCACCTACAATTGTGAACTACGTCGGGTCTATGTTCAACCTTGGAGGGCCATGAGCCAACCCATTTTCTAAATCTGTGACGATTGAAGAGATCGCGACTGCAATTTATGGAATAGATGCATTATGGATGCATGATATGAATCAAATGGTTGTTGTGACCTCTGTGTTGAAGATGGAAGCTGTGATATGTTGTTTCCAGTTCATTGAATACTGGTCAGATATTGTTGGTGAAATATTCATGCCATTACCAATTGCATGAAGCTCGTATTCCTGGGCCGTCCTCCTCTTGCATATTGTTGTTGAGGCTTTGCCTTTGTGGAGACTGCATGTTTGATGTGTAAATATTGTTGCATTGTTGCCTTGGTGGAGAGATTGTTTAGAGCTTTGCTTAGCTCGTGGTGTGTGGGCGTTCTCCTTTGAAGTGTGTGAGCACCCTCCAGCTACTGCATGTTCTCCTTTGAAGTGCGAGAGCACTCTCCAACTCATGGACCCTACTCTGGTCACTGCATAGTTTGTGGGAAATATACTCCTATGAAGTGAGTGAAGGATTTCCCCATATATTTTGTGAAGACTAAGAGAATGAGGTGAATATCCATGCCCTTAGTCAGCTGCGTGGAGGTAAAATGATTTATGTTCAGTGCTGCAATTGCTTGTTGGGAATATATAAAACCTAATATTTTTTCCCTAGCTTTACGTGTGGAGTTTAATTTTAGAAGTCTATAAACATTTTCATTCATGTTTCTGGTGTATATGATATATTGGAGACTCCATTGAATGATACATTCTACTATGTGAAAGAGCATCTACTTCCTGAAATGTTGCGCTTCTCTTTTCTGAAGTGATTCTCTTCCTTGTGAACTGCTGCAAAGTGAAACTGTGACTACATTGCCAGAGAAGATTGTTGGTGTACATCTGTATTTTGAAGAGTGTTGCAGCGTTGACAAGAAGGCTGCATTCTAATCTCTTGAAGAAAGCCTGCTTTTCTTTGACCTGCGACCTGCTCCTTTGCGTTGGTGAGAGATTGTTTTCTACTAGTTTGAAAGCCATTAAAAGCATATTTAAAGTTGGTATTGTAGGCTTGAGAGGATTAAGTTTGTATTTCAAAGTTTGTATGACAATAGCAGAGACATTAACATTGTTGTAAAGCTTGAGGAAGGTGGTAAATACTTAGACCTACACCTTTACTCTTTCTTCTTTTTTATCCTATTGTTTTAGTTGCAAGATTCAATCACAGAAGATGCAATCTATAGCATCTGTATTTGGTGCCACTCTCACTGGAGAATCACTTTGCTTTGCTAAAAAAGCAAAGAACCACACCAAAGAAGGCCAATCCAATGATCATCCCAAAGGAGAAAGTAGCAAGAGAGGCAGAGTTAGAGGAGGCAGAAAAAACTCCAACAAAAGATCAGACTTGAAGTGCAAGTGTTACGGAAAGATTGGACACACAACAGATCAGTGTTGGGTTTCGTGGGACTCCATCAAAGAGAGACATAACCAGAAGAAATATGACAATAAGAACCAAGATGCTAGTAAATCTTCAGATTCTGCTCATTGTATTGTTGCACATTGTAATCTTGGTATTAATGAAATGACTTCACTTTCATCTTACAAAGATTGTTGGCTACTTGATACTAGTGCAACATCACACATGACTTTTAGAAAATATTGTTTTGAAGAACTTAATGAAACAATAAATCGCATAGTTTACTTTGCAGATACGTCAAGTCTTAAACCAAAGGGAATGGGCACCATTTGGCTGAAGATGCTTGGATTCCCTGATTTCTTGTTGAAGAATGTTCTTTATCTTCCAGAGTTGCAGAGAAGCATGTTGTCCTTGGTGCAGATTCAACAGCAAGGCCATTCCATCCACATGTTTGATGGAATCGTAGAAATAAGAAAGTCCTCTGACAACCAAGTCATCATGACTGGATACGAAGATGGGAAGCTGTTGAAGCTAAAGGGTTCATCTGCAAGGGTTCAGAACTATGCCTACCTCTCTCAGCATGGAGAAGGTAATTTGTCATCAAGTTTATTGTGGCATGCAAGATTTGGTCATTTGAATTATAACAGTCTTCGTTTGTTGAGAAAGAATGGTGTATTTGGTTTGCCCACCATTCCCAAAGAGAAGAGCAAATGTGATGCATGTATATTAGGGAAACACAGTAAGCTGCCATTCCATGAATCTAATTTCAGAGCAAGTAGGAAATTAGAATTAGTGCATTCTAATTTATGTGGCCCCATGCCAACTCCTTCTGACAATGGGAATAAGTATTTTATGACCTTTGTTGATGACTACTCAAGAATGTGCTGGATTAACTCATTAAAGACAAAATCAGAAGCATTTCAAACATTCAAGGAATTTCATGCATTGATAGAAAAACAAGCACAATCTAAAATTGGTACACTTTGTACTGACAATGGGAAAGAATACACTTCAAATTATTTTGAAGATTATCTT
>LPNX010401099.1:23220-93707 GCA_001517045.1 Pseudotsuga menziesii
TCTTGCATGAAGAAGTTCCTGCTACTTCACCTAAATAAGAGATTCAAATGGATGATCTGATTGAGAGAATTGGAAGACTCAACCTTGAAGGAAATGAAGCACCACCAGCTGATCAACCAGGACCATCACGAAAGATTCCTAAATGGGCCACAAAGACACTTGAAAGTGTCCATCCAGATGAAGTTGGAAAGACGGGAATGAGAATTTCAAAAAGACATGAAGATGGAGGAGAAGCAGATAATTCAGGTGATGACATGGATGTATCATTTGATTGTGAATTTAATTTATCTGCTAACTTTGAACCAAATTCCTTTGAAGAAGCTTCTACTCGAGTTGAGTGGAAAGAAGTTATGCAGAATGAGTATGATGCACTCATGAAGAATGGAACTTGGAAGCTGGTTGACCCTCCAGTTGGAACCAAAACAATTGGCTGCAAGTGGGTGTACAAGAACAAATACAGATCAGATGGCTCACTTGACAAGCACAAAGCGAGGCTTGTAGCAAAAGGCTATGCACAAAAGGAAGGAATTGGCTATGAAGAAACGTTTTCTCCTACAGCAAAATGGGCTACCATCCGTACCTTACTCTCTTTAGCTGCTTAGAATGGATGGAAAGTTCATCAAATGGATGTGAAGACTGCTTTCTTGAATGGAGACTTGAAAGAGAATGTCTTCATGTCTCAGCCAGAAGGCTTTGTTGTGAAAGGAAAAGAACAAAAGGTATGCAAGCTTGTCAAATCCTTGTATGGCCTAAAACAAGCGCCTCGCGCATGGTATGAAAAATTAACCGAGCATCTTTTGAAGTTAAATTTCAAACATTTTGACCTTGATGATACAACACTGTTTATAAAGAAAGTTGGAAGATCTGTTGTGTATCTTGTGGTGTACGTAGATGATCTTTTGATGACAAGGAACAATGAGAGCTATATAGCATCCATAAAGAAAGATTTGAAAAAGATCTTTGAAATGACAGATATGGGACATCTCCACTATTACTTAGGAATTGAAGTCACTCAACATCCTAAGTACATATTCCTATCTCAAAAAAAATGTGTTGGAGAACTACTAGACAAATTTTGCATGACAGAATGCAACCCTATCTCTACTCCAATGGAACAGAAAATGAAGCTCACATCAAGTGAAGGAAAAGAATTTGAGGATGCGACCAAGTATCGACAACTTGTAGGAAGAATTATCTACCTTACAACAACTAGACTAGATATTTCTTATGTTGTTAGCATACTTTCAAGTTTCATGCATAAACCTTGTGAAGGACACTGGTCAGCTGCAAAAAGAGTTCTAAGATACTTGAAGGGGACTCAAGACGTTGGACTCAAGTACTCTAAGGTGGATGACTTCAAAATTATTGGGTACTCAGATTCAGATTTTGATGGCGATAAGGAGACATGAGTATCAACTTTTGGATACACTATGAGTCTTGGATCAGCAGATGTCTCATGGAGATCATGTAGTGACAGTCAGTTCCGGCAGATTCAACAACAGAAGCAGAATATGTGGCTGCAGCTGAAGCAACGAAAGAAATAGTATGGATCAGGAAGATACTTGAATATTTGCAAGAAAAACAAGAGAACTCCACTCCATTATTGATCGACAATACTTCTGCAATCAAGCTGGCTAAGAATCCTAGATTCCATGATCGAACCAAACACATCAACACAAAGGATCATTTGATTCAACATCATGTAGAGGGCAAGACAGTCCGTCTTCGACATTGTTCCACAAATGATCAAGTTGTAGACATCTTCACCAAAGCGCTTGGATGAGAAAAGTTTGAAAGATTCAGAAACATGCTCGGACTTACTAACACCCCTTCGGATTAAGGGGGGGATTGTTGGAATATAATCCGTCAGGATTATACGTTATTGTAAATATCATGAATATGAAGAGACTCTCGGATGTGTGATCCCAAGAGTCATCATAGATGTATAAATAAAGGCATTCTATGGAGAAATAATATGAATTCGGGAGTTATTCCACTTGACAATTAGTGAAACAACATTCTTGAGGATAACCTGTGTGCTAATTAAGGGCAGTTGTTAGTTCTTCTCAAAAGTAGGTCTAGTTGAAGATTTTGTTTGGTGCACCTTTTAAAGTCAAATAAGTTAGAAACTTGGTAATGTCAATAAACCATAGTAATTTGGCATGCCTTAGTTTATTGAACAACAATACAATAGTATATGGGAGAGTTGATGCATTAATTGTAGTGAAGATATCATTTTGGACAGATTGGAGATAGAATTGAAGGTATTTCTTTTCAACTTTGGATTTACATGAGAAATATGATGAGGTGATCCTCATAGGGAGAGTCATTTATAATGGGATCTACACAAAATATCTGAATTTAAATTTGAATAGAAGAAGGTCAATGGTAGGCTTGAGTATTACTAAAATACTACTCAAGGAAAGACTTGGAAGACTAAATTTTACTTGTAAGAGAACCATGTTCTGAAGCCTAATAGTATTAATCTTCTTGATCCTTATTTTGTTCTAGGTGTTTCGTGTACCCTTGTTGGTGGTCAGTGGTGATCAATGTATATGAATTTGAGGTTATGTTTTAGGTAAAAATAGATTCTACATTATACTTTTTTGTTGTAACATTGATGATTTGAGCTACATTACCTTCATGCAGCTTATTTTAAGATTGATGGTTTGATATTTATCTCTTACATTGTCTCTTTCTTGTATCTGATAGGAAATGATGTTGGAATTTGAGAAAGCTAGGCCAAGGAGCTATCTCTTCACATAGATAGTTTCCTAACATTAAATGATAAATAACTAATTTGATAACACTTTCGCTAAGAAAGAATGGGCTCATTCAAGTACATGAAACCATGTTGGTGTTTAGCATGAATACGTGAAACGATCACCTCTGTTAGCTCTCACTGCATCTACGGGATGATACTCTGTGTGAGGATAACACCATTGAACAACTCATTCCGCGACTCACATTAATGAATAATGGAATGGAATGGAAGAATGAACAAAAACATTCTGGTTGATTCAGGAATGATGGACTGGGAAGGGTGATTCAGGAATGATGGACTAGGCATGCATTCACGTGATTAATTGCTTCAAAAGAAAGAATGCGACTTCTCGAGACTGCATGCTTGCTCAGATACAAAATATGATTGCCATACCTCGCTTTGCCCAAGGTATTAACTACCTCAACCAACTTCTGGAAGAATTGAATGATTGAGTATAGAGGACAAAAAAGGTAGATGAGAGCTTATGGGTTCTCTCATCAACATCTGGTCTCACCCTATTTCTTCAAGGGTTTAGATAAATGCCCTCCCTATTCCTTGTGAAATCATGCCCCCATCTCTTTTGTTTTAGTGCATATCTAGTTGTGGTATTTTATTAAATTGCATATTTACATGATATATCAAAATATATTGTGCCTAACCAACACAACAAAAATCGGCATAAACCTTGATCGTCGATACATAAAACACGAAATCAATGGTAGGGCCTTGGAATCGTCTAGCTCCCACGTAGCCTCACCAGGACCATAGTGCTTCCACTACACCTTTACTTGTCTAGCAGCTTGATTTCGGAGCACTATGACCTTCTTATCGAGGATGCACAATGGCTTTGTTTGGAACTCTCCCTCGGGTTCCACATGCGAAGCATGTCTTCTAGCACCTGGTTCACCCTCTATGTATGTCCATCAATCTGAGTATGGTAGGCGGTGCTGAAATTCAACTTTGTACCCAAATATACAAAAAGACCCTTCCAAAAATTGGAAGTAAACTTGGTATCCCTATTAGAAACTAATTCCTTAGGCAATCCGTGTAATCTAAAAATCTCCTTCATGAATATTTTTACAATGGCATCAGACTTATATGTGGACTTAACTGGTATAAAATGTGATTCCTTTGTCAACTTTTCCACCACAACCATGATGGAATCATGTTGTCTCACAATCATTGGAAATCCTGTAATAAAATCCATGGAAATGACTTCCCATTTCCATTCTATGACTGTCAAAGGCTGCAATAAACCTGTTGGGTGTTTATGCTCAACCTTCAACTGTTGACATTTAATGCATTTAACAATATACTCAGCAATGTCCTTTTCCATTCCTGGCCAAAAATACTGCTTTATGGCTGTAGCAATTGTTTTCTGATATCCTGGGTGACCATAATATGGAGCTTGATAGATTTCATCCATAACAATTCTCCTCAATCCTTCCACATTTGGAATATAAATTATGTTCTTATAGGTAAGAAGTTCATCTTCTTCCAATTTATATTCTTGATAAACCTAATTGTATATTGGCTTGGATGAACATCCTAATAAATCCAACTGTAGGTTGGCTTGGCTGTGTCTTAATGTGGTTTTAGCCATGTGTGATCCTTGGCTAGGCAGCCTGATAAAACCAATCATATTTTGGCTTGGATTAACAACCCAATAAACCCAACTGTACATTGTCTTGGTTTTGTCTTGATGTGCATTTGGCCATGTGTAATCCCTGGATGGATAACCTGATAAACCCAACTATTAGTTGGTTTAGCTTAGTAGCCTGATAAACCTAGCAATGTGATGGCTTGGTTGAGTAGCATGATAAAACCATCTGTTAGTTGGCTTGGTTGGTCCTCAATGTGAATGTTGGCTTGAATTCCTGCAGTTTGGTAAAACCAACTGTTATCTAGCTTGGCTAGGTATCCTGATAAACCCAATAGTGTATTGGCTTGGTTCCCTGCAGCTTGATAAACCCAATTGTGTATTGGCTTGGATGGATAGTCTGATAAACCAACTGTAGGTTGGCTTGACTTCATTTGATATGTTTTGGTTATGTGTGAGCATGGTGTTCCCTAGTTCCTTTTCGAAATCATGCTCATCTCGGGGGTGGAAACACAACTAGCCTATGGTTGGGTGGAACATTGTAGTGACATAGCTAGCTGCGGGACAACTTCATCTCCAAGATAAGTATTCTCTAGTTATTCTTAATTCTGCAATGTATTTTCTTATGAATGCACTGAATATGTTGAATGCTTGTTAAAGAATCAAATAGAATTTACTGTTGATAAATGTTCCTACATTTTGCATCTGTATGTTCCTTATATTTTCCACTGCATTTTGCTTATGATAATGAAGGTCAGATACCTGGCTAAAGAGTCAAAATGTGTCTATATTAAGGTAAGATGAGTCTTTCCATACCTTGAGTCCTCTGCGGAAGGAGAAAATCGTCAAAACAGAAAAAGGCTAAGGAAAAAAGTCGGTTTTTCGCACCCCGGTATCGGCCTGCAGAAAGCAGAGAGTCAGAATTTGGAAAGAGGGAAACTAAAATATAAAGAGTTATTTTGTGGATTTTCACACCCCAAAGTTGGCCCGTAGAAAGCGGAAGATGGAAGTAAAAAAGCGGAAAGTGAACGAGTAAAGGCATTGTAGCTCAGGATTTTTGAAGTCAAAAATTGAAAAGTGGAAACTGAGTGAGTAAGGGTATCATCTCAGGATTTTTGAAGCCCAAATTTGGAAATCAAAAGTCAGAGAGTTGAAGAGTCAGAAGTCAAAAAGCAGAAAAGTGACAAGTGAGCATACCACATTTCAGGATTCCCTCTACCCGAAGTGTTATCACTCAAAATATACCCAAGGCCGTGAAAGGTAATCTTTAGGTAACCATAGAAACCACTTTATAAAGAAATTGGCTTTTCTTTCCAGAGAGGGATCTCTCAAATATAAATTTAACAAGGCCAGATATTGAAATCAATACTTTAAGTTGTGCAGATGGTTGAAACAACACATATGACCATTGGGAAACGGAGTCAAACAAATAAAGATAATGCAAAGCTTCATACATGGAATCTAAACAAAGGCAGGATAATCATCCAGTCACAGTCATTCATTTATTTTCAGGCGATAAGATGGAAACATGAACACTCCATCAATATAGAGCATCACAAGATGAATTCCATATCAACTTTAGAAGAAATATTTGTGAAATATCTGAAACAATATCCAGAACATAACATGTATGAATTCTGAAACTATTAAACTCTTCGTTCAGATATGAAAGAAAATAGAATGGAAGGTAAACACTTAGAAGACAATCACATGGAAAGAAGGCATAGACTGTAACATAAATGACACAAAAATATTTGAAAGTAGTCATTTACGCAGTGGAGAAATGTAAAAGAGAAGGAGCTGCGTTGGATTTAGTAAATCTCGACGTTTCGATCCCTACTCTGGGATCATCATCAGGAGACAACTGAAGCATGAGGTAAAAGATCAAGGAGCCCGTCAGTATTTATAGTTATTGTGCAGGTAACCGGTTCTAGGTTTTCTAAGTCGGTTTAAATATAATTCATGTATTTCAATTTAGTTTCAAATTCTAATTTTTAATTATTATTAATAGGGAAATAGAGTTTTTTTAGAAGGGTAGTTTTAATTAAGTTTGTTTTTTAATAATAATTTTTAAAATTTTTAATTTTGATTTTTAGTTCATAAATTTATTTAAATAAGTAATCATTTAAAGGAGGGATAAGGGGAAATTTAGTTTTTTATGAAAGGTGTAAAAGTTTAAAGGTTATTAAGAATTTTTATGAAAGGTGTAAAAGTTTAAAGGTTTATTAAGAATTTTTTGTATTGAAATATTTTTTTAAATTATTTTTTATTCTTAATAATTTTTATTAATTATAATAACTATAAGAATTTTTTATTAAGATTTTTAATTTTTTAAATAAATAAAAATTTTTAATAAAATTTTAACTTTTTATGTTCACAAAATTAATTAATTAATTATTTATTTAAAGTAGGGATTAAGAACATAAGGGGAAATAGTTTTTAATTAAAAGGTTTAAAGGTTTATTAAAATCTTTATATTAAAATTTTTATTAAATTTTTTTTTTTTTTTTTATAAATTTCTTAAATTTTAAATTTTTATTTTATTTTATTAAGGGAAAACATTTTCTTAAAAGCCTAGTTGGGGAAGGGAAGTTCAAATGTCGCTGAAGAACCGGTTACCTGCACAATAACTATAAATACTGACGGGCTCCTTGATCTTTTACCTCACGCTTCAGTTGTCTCCTGATGGTGATCCCAGAGTAGGGATCGAAACGTCGAGATTTACTAAATCCAACGCAGCTCCTTCTCTTTTACAAAAATATTTGCAAATCAACCAACATTCGATTCTGTTATTTTTTTCAAAAATCATAAGTTCTCAAAAACATCGGTCTAAACATATGGGTTCCAACCCCCAACACATCAAATAAATTCAAATATATACAAAGATAGTTTCTTTCCAAGAAGATCAATAACCAAATAATCTGTTAATCAAAGTTCTTGTGACCATATCCATAATAACTAGGAATAAAAACTACATGCTTCAATTCAAACAATAGATTGTTTGATTATAACCAACTTAGTGATTGCAAGGTATCTCGAACAAGTAGCTTCACGAACTGCAACACCTGTCTTCACGGATGAAGTATGTACTTGGTCTTTCCGAATCTCTCCACGATCCTCCATTGTTCCACATTTGGGGTGTCATATTATATCATCTCTCTAATGGATACTTCCAAATCCACATAATCTTCATAAGACACAGGAGGCAATCCTTTCTTAATAATTAAAAAATTCTCCAATATCTTGAAGTCCTATGTCAATTTTTCTATAATGATCTTTCCTGTTAACCCTTTAACTAAATCTTCAAACTTGGAATGGTCCATGCAATTCTATACTAATAAACTGTGATAATGCTCATGGGAAAGTAACCTTCCTTCGTTGTCCCAAAAAGAAGGGAGGCCATCATCAAATAGATCTTTAAAAGCAAGCCTGAAATCCTTTATCTACGGAGACATTGTATTCGCCTTATCCTGCACCACTTTCATGATTTGATGTTTGTTAATAAACTTCTTTTCCCATAGCACAATTGCTACTTCTGATATGTTAAAGAATTCAAGAAATTTAAAGCGTTGTGAGCAGTATTCAAAGGCTTCTTTTCCATGGTCTCATTGGCCAACTTCAATATTTGAGTAGCTAAATTAACTAGTGCACTTTCATCATCAATAAAATTTAAATAATGCCTAAACCTGGTGATTTCCATAGATAATGTATCCCAAATTAAATGTTTAGCTCCTTGTAGAGGAGCTCTTCCTGTACTTCTTTCCTTTAACTCACTGAACTTTTTTCGTAATTGGCTTTTATCATTCAATGTTTTATTCTTCTCCTCTATGATCCTAGCCAACTCTAATTTAATTTTTTCATTCTCTTTTAATTCTTAAATCTCCATCTATTTCAGACTTACCTGTGACAAAGGGACTAATAGATCATCTACAGAAAATTCATTTAATGGTCTTTCAATATCTACAAGGGGTAAATCAGAATCAACGGGAGTTTGACTCATCAGTTCTTCCATAATTTCTTTTTCATCATTCTGATCCTTTTTTAACTTCGAAATTTGAGACATCAATTCGGTTTTTTCTACTTCCCATTTGTTTTTCTCTTCTTGCAGATTTAATGATTTTCCATTGTAGTCCATCATCTCTTGATGAATTTTCTCTTTTTCCTCCTGAAGTGTAAATAATTCTGAGGACTGAGCATGTTCAACATTAGGGACTTTAAGCTTCTTCTTCAATACTTGAATGGTATTGTCCTTTTCCTCTAGAATCTTTTTGGTCACCTGCATATTACCTGGTTCGGTTCCTAAGTTTACAACATCTCCCTGCAACTTTTTAATTTGAATCACATTTGCTCTATTTTCCACCCTTTCATGCTTCAATTGAACCTCCATCTTATATACAAGGGACTGTAGTTTATTAACTTTCATAATAGCATGTAATAAATCAGAGTAAATAACATCTCCAATCTATTTATGGAGTTGTATCTTATCAGGGACACTGATTTTGTCTAACTTCACCTCCATTTCAGACACTTCCTTGTCACTAACCATGGCGAACTTCAAGGTATTCCTCTCTGCGTCTCGAGTAGAAATAAATGAAGTATTTTGATTGATTAAATTTCTAACTCTAGGAAGCATAATTTTAGTTTCCTTTAACGATTGCATTTGTTTGTCAGCATAACTTGATACTAACTCTATCCTAGATCTAAAATAGGAACTGGACTCTTTGTTATCCTCTTCTCCGAAGGAATACTGATGCATCTGTACAGACTTCTTTGGGAATAAGACCATCTTCTTTGAATCCTCTAAAAAAGTTTGATCCTATTGAGGGTGAGCTTTGATCTTTTTATGAGAAATATTTTCATCCACACCCATGCTATCAGTTTCAGAAAGACTCCTCTTACTCAAAATACTGGGATTATCAGGTGTTTGAACCAGTGTATTCAATTTGTTGCTCTTGTCTTCATCATCTTCTGAATTTTCTTCAAAATAGGCCAAGTTGGCTATTTTATCCAAGCCTTCAATAATTTGATGATCAAATGGTTTATTTTTGTTTAACTGCTTCCTTTGATAAATAATGTGATGTGGATCATAGTTTATTCTTTGCTCCTTCTGAAAATCCATAACTTCTAACAACTTCTCTATGATCAACAAGGCACTTTTATTTTTGAAAATAAATGGACCAACTTTGAGAGGAAATTTAATATTGGAAGAATTTTTGAATGCCCCAAAATGTTCTTCTTCTGCACATAACCTCTGTCTCATAAACTCAAGTGCGAATATTCTTGGATTTAGAAAGTGAATCCATTTACTCTCAGAACAGTAAAATATTTATACAAGAACCAATCTCTTATTTTGTCTTCTAAGGATGACTGTAGCATAACTGTCATTTCTTCTGACACCCTTGGTAAAACATCATCAAATAACAATTTATAAATCCCAGCCATGATTGTATTTACAAACTCAAACATGTTGATTTGTTTTGGGAGATCCAAAGAGAAAATGGTGGACAACAACTGCAATTCTAACACATTAAAACACAACAACATGCTCAGTAAATATGACTGATATCTAAAAAACTTGACTTTAGGGAATTTGACCAACTGGGCATGGATAACCTCAGCCAAATATTGATCAAGGTTAAAACAATGGATTAGATGGGACTTAGGGTCAATTCAACCTATACTCAATAAGAAACCTAAGATGACTTCACTGATATGACTATCATTATCCAAACCCAGAATTTGATTGACCAAAGACATGATCAGTTGTACTTCCTTCTTGAAAATGTTAACATTGTATGGCATAAAAAGACCTTCTAATGACTGACCATCTTTCAAAATATTGGATAAAAATTGGCATCTGAATTCAGTTCTACAATTTTTATACATTTTGATTAAGACTTGCTCATTCAAAGACTCACAGCTATCAGGGAAATTATCGGGCAGACTCAGTATCCCACGAACAGTTTTCGCATCAACTTTACAAATTATTTTGGACGTGGTATGGCTCATAATAACTCTTTCGGAGGAAGAATAACTATTTGTGCACCACTCGACAAATTCAAGAAATGGGCAAGGTTTGTTCAATAGCAAAATAATATGATAAATAACTACAGACATTCACAATATCATTCCCTTGCAAATTATAATGCCACAAATGCTCCTTTGAAACTGATACACTACCAACTGACAGAACAGGGTCAGATACATTCATTTCCCTATAGACAACAACCTCTTCTCTCTCATCCAAGACTCTGCATAATACTCCTAAACCCTATTCTTTTTCCATAATAAACAATGGCGACAATTATTCGAACAAAGTTTCAGTGTTTCAAGGCTTACCTGTAACTGTGGATACGTAGAAGTTGACTTTGGAAAGATGGTGCACTATCCACTTCTCTTTCACCCACAGCGTGCAATTGAAATGAATTTTTACCCAAGTCAACTTTGCTTTTATACAACGGACTATTCCGGATCCCTCTTCAAGTGGTTTTTCCTTTATCACTTTCCTCCGTGGAACTCACCCCAAGTCACCATGTGGAAAGTGGTTTAAATTCCACTACCACTCTTCCTTTTTAATCATCTCACAGCGTTGCACTCTGGAACTAATAATTATCATTAATAAGATTTTACTTTTTTTCTAAACCGTTGGATCAAGATCGGTTGTACGTATTCTGGTAGCCTTTCTCATTTTTCCAAGTGTACATCTTTACTTCATGGACGGTCTCACCACCATATATTTTATTCATTTTATTCTTTAACCGTTGATCTTTCCGCCTCGTTAACCACCTCTGCTTCTTCATCAAAATTTATCTCTTGCACAACTTTTCCCAACAGATCCATTTTAAACCGTAGATTTTCATACCCACAACTTTACACCTTTAGATTATGTAACGAATTAACCAATATGCGCATTTTAATAATGGAATCAAGACTATCAAACTTTGCCAATTTTATGTATCCTTTTATCATTTCTTAATCACATTTTTCCCTCAATTGTTCAACATAGAGGTGCTAACACGAAGTACAAAATCGAAAGCCAGAAGGCGAAAGTCAGAAAAGTCGGTTTCAGTGTGGAAATGAATTTTTCAGTTGCAGAATGGAACTACAATGTCATGTCCCCTCCCCTCTTACATTAGCTTATAAGGGAGGAATGCAACTTCACTACTCGCTTTGATACCACAATGTCATGTACCCATACCCCGATTGTCATGCATACCTAAAATTTTCTTAAGAACCTTTGTTTCTTCATTTAAAATAGAAGGCATGGCCGTGAAAACCCTCTATAACATTCATGCGTAAGCATAAAAAACACTGTAATAGTCGTTCTGTAGCAGACAAATCCACTTTACAACTAGAAAATTCGTTTCTGCACTGAAACTGACTTTTTCGACTTCTGGCTTCTGGCTTCCGATTTTTTACTTCAGGTAGCGGGAATCCTAAAATGCGGTATGCTCACTTGTCACTTTTCCACTTTCCAACTTCCGACCTTTTGAATTCCGACTTCTTGCTTTGGATTTTGAAAATCTCAAGCTACAATACCTTTACTCGTTCACTTCCCGCTATTTCTAAAAATTATTCACTTGACCCATCTAGGCCCAATGTTGTAACCAATAGCTCTAATGTGCCTCTCAATGTTAAGTAACTAACTCGTACTTATCTTTACTAAAAATTATTTTACTCGGGATGTTACAGAAGTTTAATTTCTCCAACTAATAGTTGTATCTAATAGTTAATTCAAAAGTTAATATATCGACAATTGCAGTGTGGGAAAAAGTATATTCAACTGACCATTTGGTACCAATTCCTCTCGCCCCTAACGGTTCAAGTAAAATTCATTATTTAAGTTGACATTAAGCTAATAGTTGTATCATCAATGGAGTTAAGCTCATAGCTGTATCTATTAATCGAATAGTTGTATCTAATAATCGAATAGTTGAAGTTGAAGTTTAATTTTTCCAACTATCACTAACTGTACTTATTAGATGTTACTAAGTGATTTTGTTTTTTTTTTAAATTATTAATTATGAATTTTGGATGAAGCCCATAGAATCAATTTTGACAATACACTTGTCTAATTATCGTTTGTATATGAAAAAGCATAGATGTGTAGTCCACCCCAAAATTCTAAGATTGATACTCCTATCGATGTAACTATCAACGTAATAAATTTAATAATTGCAGGGCAGTTTTGGCACAATTTTGACGAACATTATTCAAAGAGCAAGAAAAAAAATTGGTATAACGTTAGATTAACCATTTTCACTTCTGTGTTCTTTTTGATTGATTTTCGTTAGATTTCCCTTTAGTTATAAGGTTTTGATTCACCACTATTGTTATCTCCCAAAATAAATTTATTTTCAATAAGTTCACTCATACAATTTTTTTTGATAGGATGAAGATTTCAAGTCATATTATGAAGATATTGGGATGACTAACAAATTTTGGGTATTTGATGTTCTGTTATTTGATAAATTTGAAATTTTTAGCTTTCGGTGGCTTAGGTGAGATTTTCAATAACTCATTAGCCACCGAAAAGCCTAGCTTTTGGCAGCTAATAGTTTAATGCAGGACCATGATTATCCATCAAAATATTTCTCACCACGTTCTTATTAGAATTCTAGGAAATGACTTTCGGTCGCTTAGAGTTTTCCAATAGCTCATTAGCCACCAAAAAGATTTGGTTTTGGCATCTTAGCGAGTGTTTGTAGGAGGACATTAACCACCGAAAGCAAATGAAATACGTTTTTGGAAAGGGAAACTTTTGGTGGATTGGGAGAACTTTCAAATAGTTCATTAGTGACTGAAAGCCCTCCCTTTCGGCTGCTAAACAATGAGATCCGGAAAGACAGTAAATCACTGAAAGCTCATTATGCATGTTCTTTTTGAAAGAAAGTTTCAGCAGCTTGGGCGAACATGGTGGTGGTTCATTAGCCACAGAAAGCTCAGCTTTCGGTAGCTAGAAAAAAAAACCCTAAATACTCTTAACCACCGAAAGGGATGAAAAGTAAAATCGGTTGTCTGCCCACAAAATCAAATTCATCAGCATGAGGCGTGTCATAATTTAGCATGATTAACCACCTAAAAGGCATAGGGAGGAAGACCCGCTCAAAAAACTAAAAAAAAAAAATTTCGTGGCTAATCGTGGTTTCAAAATGGTATCTAAGCCACCGAAAGCAGACTTTCGGTATCTAAGACCGAAATTTTAGGGCTCTCTAAGCCACTGAAATTGGTGTTTTACTATGAAAAGGAATAATTTTAAAATGGTTATTCTAAGCAACTGGAGAAACATTTTGCAAAAAAATTGGAGTTCTGTTTTCTTAACATGTCATACAACAATAGCCTCTCTCAGTTTTCCCACGAGTATTTCATATTGGGAGAATCGAATCCATCTTTGAGCCCTAATTTTTGGATCTTAGAATTTCCCTATTTTACATGTGTTTTTGAAATACAAATATCTGGAAAATGGAAACGAATTTCATGAACCTGAGAGAGGTTTTTTCTCAAAAAACACCAATATACAAAAACCTCTTTCATTTAATACACAGGTGTCTCGTATTTGGAGAACCAAATGCATCTCTGAGCCCCAGTTTTCAGTAGTTTGGCCAAATTTTTAGGGCAAAAGTTGACCTAACACGGCAGGTTACAGTAGAAAAATGAAGAGTTTACTTCACCAACACTTGGGCAAGAGTAGGATGAAGTTTTAAAGCTGAAATTTGCTGAAGTGCACCATCAAAGGAGGTCTGTTCCAGTTTTGGGGATACATCAAAGAAGAGAGATTCACAAAACCCTACCTATTTTAACGAACAGTGTCTCATCCATCAAAAGACCAGTTACAGCTTTCCTCCATTACTCACTGCAGTCATCAAAAGTTTCAAAGAGTGAACAAGTGTTAGAGTTAGTTAAACTAGTAGTTAAATTAGGGTTTCTGACCTAATTTTGCAAAAACATTAATTTTATCTATTTTTAGTAAAACATATCCAATTTTTCAAGATTTGAATATTTTTGTAAAGGCTATAAAGCCTAAGACTTATGTTATAGAAAAGGTTTGACTTCGGGGACTTGTAGACCATTACTATTGTCAAGCTTCTCATATTGCTCATGACCTAATATAAGCTCTTTTTCTATCATATGTTCAACTTCCATTTCTTATCTATTCTGTGCTTATGCTTGAATGTTTTATTCAGGTTTATTCAGGTTAATTGATGTCTGATAGCTATCATCCTATTGCCATATTGATTATTTGAATTATAAGTACTTTTCTTGTTATTATTATCCATTTATATATATATATATATATATATATTTTTATGTATGAATCTTCCAACATGATAAGTTCTCCATCTCTGCACCATATTATCAAACCTCTAAACAGTGGTAATTAGAAGCCTTATCCCTCATTGAGTTTCATGCATGTCTTAAGAGTGTGAGGTCCTGTAGGTCACCTGAATTGATCCACTTAGAAAAACCTAAAAAAAATTAAGTTACCAGGCATCCTCGAGTTGCAACCTAGAGGAGTTTCCTGTAGTGATAAAAAATTGGCGTCGTTGCCGAGGAGAGGAGACTGAAGCTCAGCTTTCCTGGGAGACAACATAGATCCTGCTTTGATGATAGACAAAGTTTGGAGACTATTCTAGTTGTAATCATCTATCTGGAGACTCCATTGGAATAAGGTGGATTCAAGAAGACCAACTATTAGAGCAAACCCTCAAGGGCCACCAGTAACACATGTTTCAGATCCAGAAGAGATCCTAAGAAGAGCTAGGGCTTCACTAAGGAAACCTCCGGAGCTGCAAAGGGGAGCTACATTAGGTATTTCCAGAGGTATTTCTGTTGTTATATCAAATAGACCTCCATTTCAATCTTCTTATGCTAGAGCATCTAGTTCTCAAAAATTTATAAGTAAATAAAAAAAAATTAGGGTTGAGGAATCTTCAAGCACTGCTGCTTGTGAGATCTCATCCCTAGCTACTCCATTGAATAACTATGGCTTCGTGAAGGGCTCATAACAGAGAAAATCAAGAGAGGCCAACCAGAAACACCTATTGCATACCCAGAGAAGATCATCAGAAAAGGAAGAGCTCTATAAAGTCAAACTTCCAGAGCAGAAAGGACATCTAGATCAGATTTGTTTGTAGAGGGAGAAGAAAACCTAGCCCTGCTACTAGGGAAGATTTACAAAGACTTCTATTTCCCTGATCCATCCGAATTTAATAAATATCCACTAGGGGGGACCTGGTTGATAAAAGATGAAGAGGATGAATTCAAAATCCAGGTACCAGTTCATCAATTTACTTTATGAACTGCAGTTATTTTTTATCAGCTCCTTTATACTTTCCCTTCACATGTTAAAAGAATTATCCTATGTTTTATATATTCTAAATATTATCATCCATATTTTATAAATCCATCTGTAGAAGAATATTTGCAGCCTACTTGTATTATAGAAGGTGAATCAGTCTTTGTGCCGTAGCTCATTTATAAAAATGACCTCTGTATCCAAATTCTTTCTAAATCTAATCATCCATGTAACCTTGAAGAAACCAAAACTAATTCAAAACCTATGCAGAGCTCAAAAATCGTTGCCATAACCTTTGAACCTTGTCAGCAGATTGTTATCCCTCATGATCATCCCATATCCTTTCAAATCAAAATCAAGATGAAGATGTTTAAGCCATTAAAACTACCCTCTCATCTTCATCCTTATCCTCTTGACTGTTATGAATATCTCTCTTGGTTTTCTAAAGAGAATCAAGCTTCAGCTGAAAGGCACTTGGAATCTTTTGAAGATTTTATTGACCATTTTCAGATTGTTCATGAGGATATAATCATGAGATTTTTCTCTAAATCATTGATTAGAGATGTTGCTATATGGTTCAAGAGCTTAATAGATGACCCCATTGGCTCTTGGATAGAATTCATTGATGCCTTTTTGAAGCATTAGGGTGAGAAAAAATATCTTGATTTGTATCTCGCCAATTTCTATGCTTTGAAGAGAGAGGAATATGAAACTTTGCCTATCTTCAATCGAAGATTCTACAACACTTATCATGATATGCCTTTGGAGATCCGACCCATAGAGGCAGCTGCTGTGATATATTATGTGATGGGACTACATTCAAAACTTTCCCTTCTTCTACTAGAAAGGAAATCTTCATCATTAAGCATTATGTTTAAAGATGCTTTAGAGGTGGAGGAAAACATTTGTGCTTCAAGGAGAATCCCAGAGCAGCTTGATTTTTAAAACCATCATCTACCTGAGCCAGATAAATATCAGTATGATTTAGATTTTGAACAGGAAGATTATGAGTGTGAAGTAGATTTGGAACAGCAACAAGCATGTGAGCTCTTTTCAGATTTAGAATCAAATTATTCAGTGTTTGCAAAGTACTCCCAAGACAGGTATGAATCTGGATTTTATGATCATTTTGCAAACTAGGATGAGCCTATGATAACTGATGATTGTATAGGCAATTATATGTTTTCAACTGATCTTTATCCATATGATGAAAACCCTATTTTATCATCCTATTGTGAGCACTATTCTCAAAAGGAAATTTTAATGATTGATGATCAAGATCTGATCATAAGAGAACAACAAGGTTCAGATCAGTTGTTGAGCTTGCATTTTGATCCAACAAAGGTTGAGCAGTCCACATTCAAAATTGACATCAGTGAAGGAAAAGATATTGGGATGACTAGCAAATTTGGGGCATCTGATGTTCTGTTATTTGATAAATTTGAAATTTTTAGCTTTTGGTGGCTTAGGCGATATTTTCAATAACTCATTAGCCACAAAAAATCCTAGCTTTTGGTAGCTAATAGTTTAACATAGGACCATGATTATCCACCGAAATCTTTCTCATCACATTCTTATTAAAATTCTGGGAAAGGACTTTCAATGGCTTAGGTGAGTTTTCCAACAGCTCATTAGCCACCAAAAAGCTTTGGTTTTAGCAGCTTAGAAAGTGTTTGCAAGAGGACATTAACCACCGAAAGCAAATGAGATACGTTTTTGGAAAGGGAAACTTTCGATGGCATGGGAAAAATTTCAAATAGTTCATTTGCCACCGAAAGCCCTGCCTTTTGGTAGCTAAACAATGAGATCCAAAAAGACAGTAAATCATCGAAAGCTTGTTACGCATGTTCTTTTGGAAAGATAGTTTTGGTGGCTTGGGAGAACATGGAAGCAGTCCATTAGCCACCGAAAGCTCAGATTTCGACAGCTACAAACAAAACCCTAAATACTCTTAACCACCGAAAGGGACAAAAAGTGAAAACGGTTGTCTGCCCATCAAAATCAAATTCATCAGCATGAGGCGTGTCATAATTTAGCATGATTAACCACCTAAAAGGCACAGGGAGGAGGAACCGCTCAAAAAACTCAAAACATAGTTTTCCATGGCTAAGCATGGTTTCAAAACGGTCTCTAAGCCACCAAAAGAAAAATTTTGGCAGCTAAGACTGAAATTTTAGGGCGCTCTAAGTCACCAAAATTGGCATTTTACTATGAAAAGGCATCATTTTAAAATGGTGATTCTGAGCGACTGGTGAATCATTTTGCAAAACGCTCAGAGATTTGTTTTCCTAACATGTCAGAGAACAATAAACTCACTCAGGTTTCCTACATGTATTTCATATTGGGAGAATTGAATCCATCTCTGAGCCCTAATTTTTGGATCTCGGAATTTCCCTGTTTTACACGTGTTATTGAAATATAGATATCTGGAAAATGGAAACGAATTTCAAGAGACTAAGATATTTTTTTCTCAAAAAACACCAATATACAAAAACCTCTTTCATTTTATACAAGGGTGTCACATATTTGGAGAAACAAATGCATCTATGAGCCCTAGTTTTCAGCAGTTTGGCCAAATTTTTAGGGCAAAAGTTGACCTAAGAGGGAAGGTTACAGTAGAAAAATGAAGAGTTTACTTCAACAACACCTGGGCAAGATCAGGATGAAGTGTAAAAGCTGAAAGTTGTTGAAGTTCACCATCAAAGGAGGTCTATTCCAGTTTTTGGGATACATCAAAGAGGAGAGGGTCACAAATCCCTACCTATTTTAACCAACAGTGGCTCATCCATCAGAAGACTAGTTATAGATTTCCTCAAGTACTCACTGCAGTCATCAAAAGGTTCAAAGAGTGAACAAGTGTTAGAGTTAGTTAAACTAGTAGTTAAATTAGGGGTTCTGACCTAATTTTGCAAAAACATTAATTTTATCTATTTTTAGTAAAACAGATCCAATTTTTCAGGATCTGAATATTTTTGTAAAGGATATAAAGCCTAATACTTATGTTATAGAAAATGTTCGAATTTGAGGACTTGTAGACCATTACTATTGTCAAGCTTCTCATATTGCTCATTATTAACCCAAAAAATCCCTCACTCAACTCTACATGGCCTACACCACCCAAGGACACCATCTCATGACCCTCATATCACTCCATTAGACCCCCACACCCTCAAAATGGTTTAAGAATGAAGAAAAGGGCTTAAAAACCCGAAAAAGGAGCCCAAAATACTCTCCTAGGAGCTAAAGCCCCCAAAAAGGGGCTAAAACCCTAAAAGGAGCTAATGTTAGGGTGGAAGGGGCTAAAAGCCCAAAAAGGGGCTAAATCCTTGACCAAGGGCTTAAAACCCTAAAAGTCCCCAAAAAAGCTATAAAAGGAAGGCGGGGGTCACTCTCAAAACACACCTCTCTTGCATACTGTTATTCTACCCGTGGATGCCTTGAGACACCTTTGCCTCTCAAGCCACCCACATCCCTCTCCCTTCCACTCACCTTCTACCCATTGAACCATAGCTCCTCTTCCATTGCTGAGTGAGATAGGGAGTTGCTTCCTTCTAGCCAAGGCATGGTGGCCCATTTCACCAAAGGAGGTATAATCTTGTTGTTTTTGTGAATTTTTATTCGATAGCTTAGTTGTTTTCTAACCCTTGTTTATTTGCAAGTTTGTTTATTAACATTTTTTGCAGGTTTGTTTTAGCTTAGTAGTTGTTTGTAGGTTGCCAAGGTGAAGCCCTAACAGTGTTTGCAGAGGGGCTCATGACCATTATTTTCTTTCTATCTTTTCTTTCTGTTCATTCCGATTTCTTTCTGCATTTTCCACACACAAGAACCTACCCTTCTGTCCTATAGACAGAAGGGAGCCATTCCTACCCCTGTAGCAAGGAGAAATCCCTACTACAGAACTAGCGACCATACCAGGTTGATCGCACAGGATCCCTGGGTTAGTTTTCAAAGTGTTAGTTTCTTATTCAATTTTTTTCCCTAGGTTAATTTTTCTGTTAAATGTAGCTTAGATTGCTGTTTATTTACATTTTAAGTTATTGTTGATCCTCCTCAAGGCCAATCCAAGAACATTTGGCCATATTACCAGTTACTGTTGGCCATTCCGTGATTTGCAAATCACTCAATTGTGCAAAAACGGTCGAACCAAATTTCTGAAAATTCACCTGTGTTTTGGCTCATTTTCTACCCAAATAGTTGATCCATTTTCAAATCGGCTCATTCCAAGGGGTAAAAGGGCCCGTTTCCGAAGTGGGTTTTCAACCGTTTGAGGCAATTCCTCACGGTTTGATCAAAATCCAGTTCGCAAAAATAGGACGTTTACAGGAGCGCGACCCTTTTTTGGGCTTCACTGTTTGCTTTTATTGGGACTGTCAGTGTGACTTAGCTGCCTCTGTCCATTTGAACCATTTCATTTCTATTTCTATTTCATTTTATTGCAATTTCATTTACATAACAAAGTGTAAATTAAATACTCAATGGGTTAATGAATGTAGCTTAACTAAAATTGACAATAAAATTAACAGTCTTGCTTACCCTTCCTCCTCTACCCAGTCATCACCCTATGGGGTGTTTTGGGATACGACGAAGGGCAAGCTCATATAGTCCTAGGCCCTTCACTGAATATTGTTCTAAACCATTAAAACCAGATGACCTGGAAGGTAGAGGGGGTAGAGAAGGAGGGCTTCTCATGACGCTAAGCGTCCTCCCTGTTGACCAACCTTGCATCTAGGAGGTGACCTGTGGATCTACGGATGGGATTAGTCCCATTATGTTGAGAGCCCAGCACCTTCTCTTGGTTGAAGAGGAATATCAGTGTAAGGTAGTCATATAGTTAGGCCATCAACATTTAGGGTTAAAAATATATATGTTTACAAATTTCTGATTATTCAATGCTTGCATACACAATGACATGAACACTACCAAAATATGATGACTTCATAAACTATTTGCAGCCACTTGATAATAGAAAGACAGAAAAACAAATACACCATACCAAGTAATCAACCCAACTCAGTTCATGATGCTGAGAGAGCCCTAAAATTTATCAATTTACACTAAGTTCAAACAATCTATAGTCTTTGAGGACATAAGTCCCTGACTGCTTCAATTATGGGAAGTACTTGGGATTATCCCAGAAACTCATTGTGAGGAGTACCACGGGAACCCCAAAGTAGCTTTCCGCTGAGAGGAATTGCCAAGCTAAATGGGCAACGACCCCCATCGATTGAGTAGAAACGCCCATGAGGAAAAAGCCAAGCACTGTCTTTTGGCAGTCTTGGTGGCCGAGTGACCACCTACAGCCAATAGGAATCCATTGAAACCAGGGTCCAAACATCATTCCCACCAGTTTGATAAACATCTAACACAATTGATCCCCCACGCTCTTCCTCACGCCTAAGAGGCAAACCACCACCATTCGGAACATTAAACTGACACCGTCTAAACCGTACTTAATGACCTCTCACACCATCAGAAGGCCACACATCCTCTGATTCAGATTCAGACCCATATTAGTCTGAACCAGACCTCCATACTGCACCATCAAGCCCCATGGCTGGTGCAAATCCAGATCTATTTTTCGGCATAACCATAGCGAGTGGACCCATGTCCACACCACAACCTGTCACCAATAACCCTGCAGGTGGCCCAAGCACAGTCATGCAAATTGTCATCAGCCAGCTGCCACCACCCATAGTGACCAGCCAAGTTGGTCCATCTACAACACATGAGGGTAGTGTCCCTTCTACATACACTTCCCCTCATGCCACACAGGGGGGCAATAGACCTTCCACTTACATTGCCCCTACAGTCATACATGGGGGAAATGTCCCCTCCACATACACTGCCCCTCTTGCCACAGAGGCAGGTAGTGGACCTTTCATTTACATTGCTCCTTCTGTCATACATGGGGGCAATGTACCCTCCACCCACACTGTCCCTCCCACCACACTTGGGGGCATTGACCCATATACAATGGCACAACCAGTACCCCCAGCCATGTAGGTGCATTTCGCACCTGCAAACCCCACCACCATCGCTACCCCATCTCACATCATCCTGGGGTCAAACCTGCCTGATTTGGCTCGGTTAACAAACGACCCCATCTGCCATCAAGGATTTTGGCCTCCCATGCCAACCAAGCTGCCATCATACGTTCCCAAGTTTGAAGGCAAGGTAGGGGAATGTCCCCAAAACCACATCATGACATTTCATCTATGGTGCTCATCAAATAAACTCGTAGATGATTCCATCAGGCTGAGGCTATTCCAACACACCCTTACAGGTGTTGCGGCCAAATGGTACATGAGATGCCACAAGCCAAGTACTCTAATTTCAACTCCCTAGATTTCATGTTCCTACAGTATTTCCAAATCCCCATCAGATATGACAAGGGGGTGGAGATCCTTCTATCCTGCTGTCAGAACACTGCCACTCATATAACTGACCATATCCATCAGTGGCGGTGATGTCGTAGCCTATGTAAAATCCAACTTGATGACAGGATATTCTTGGATTGGTTCCTTAATACCTTTCTCCCACCCATAGAAAAGGACATCACATCTGAACATCCTCAATTTGAAGAAGAGGCCATACTGAAATCCCAACAGTTTGACCTAATCTACGCTCAGTCTAGATACCTGTACACCATCATCCCAGACGCTCCCTGCGTAGGCACGTATTACCATGACACATCGAGGGCATCCCATGCTGTAGATGGCATCATAGGATCAGTCTCCCAACAGCCACAACACCACCTGTAGTTCCATCACAACCGAGCAACACTACTAATGTTTCTTACCAAAACCAAGCTCCGGACTACACTAGAATGATGTCCCAATCCGGAGCAACAACTTCCTACGCACAACCTGTGCCACCGTAGCAGGCTCAGGCCATGATTTGGCCTACACAACAATATGCAGGGAAAATACACACATTTGTGGCACCACCACCCACCCATATCTACTATGCACTGCCAGTGGAAGTAGTTCAAGCCCCTGCACCTGCTCCACCCACTCTGCTGGGACCAATGTTCACACAACAAATTCCCTTTGGCACATGTTCACACATTTGCATATCGAGTCATGCCCTTTGGCCTGAAGAACGCTGGAGCCACCTTCCAGTGAGCCATGCCACATTGCTTCCTCGACCTCATTCACATCATGTTGGTTTGTCTCGAAAGCCTCATTGCACAGTCGTAAAAGCAAACACAGCACATTGACCACTTGCAACAAGTCTTCACACGATGTCGCCAGTACAGAATCCACTTGAACCCCTTCAAGTGTGTCTTCTATGTCCCAACGGGCTGTCTCCTAGGGTTCATCGTGTCACATAAAGGAATGACTACTGACCCCATGGAATTCCAAACGACTTTCCCTCTAACGTCACCCCTTTGAGTGATGACAGTTTAGCTTGTATTATAGTCTTTCCATTTTTTTTAACACATTTTTCAAATTTGAGTCTTATGTATCATTTCCTCTCATTGCTTCAGATGGAGCACACCTCAAACTGGTATATGGGATTCGTTGATGGAGTAAGTAGATCGTCTCCGAACCTCGCCTCGGTTGCATGGGTCATCTACTCCCCATCAATGGAATATGTGTGGGCACCACGACCAACAACCAGGCTGAATATGATGGTGTTAATGGAATCTTGGATGCCTCTCTTCAGTTAGGCATTCACCACCTCAATGTATTCTTAGACTCCCAACTGCTTGTTTCTCAATTGAACAACTACTATCGGGTATGGGATCCCCACCTCTTTAGAAAGTACTTGCGCACTAAATAAATGGTTAGAGCTTTTGAATCCATCACATTCACACATGTTCCCATAAACCTCAATAGTGTAGCAGATCAAATGGCTAATGATATTCTAAATTGGCACATCCACAACCGCATATAGGAAACATACAACCATAACATCATGCATAACTATATCTAAAAATACACACACAAGTGTAATAATATATCACATAGACATTTGTATTCAACATCATCATAAAAAGCCTCACATAACAAAATTGCATCCACATGCGTAAAAAATATATATAGATAAATAGATAAGTCGCATGTCCAAAACATGTCCAATACAAAATGAGAAGCCACATATGCTTTCTCAGCAGGATATACATAGCGACACAAAAACTCCTAAGTGTACCAACGCATTTGGGGCAGCCCTAGCAGGTTGCTAATCTAACTCAGACTCATCATCTAACTTAGTATCATTGTCATCCTCAGAGGTCTCATCCTCTACAGGGACATCACCTCTCACACCTCTGGGCTCAAATCTCTATCTCTTTATGAGACCATCATCTCATGTTTAATAAGTCAATTTCGAGACCATTTCCCACAAGTCACCTCGATTTACGATCCATGAGATGACAATGCAAGTGTCTACGGACCGATACTTGTACAACACTTCCTGACCGCTACTCATGCGATTTTTCAGGCCAACGCCCATTAAGGAATGCCATTTTTACTTTTGTTTTGTATTTTAACACATAATTGTCTTCTTCATCCACCGCACCTCACGCGGACCTCTGGACCACTGTCCATAAAACAATTTATTTTTCTTGCGTATATTTGGCATAGAAGTGCCCCTGGACTTGCACTCACATCACATGTAGTCAATTCCATCCACCGCAACTCACACAGATGCTCTCTTGACCTCTATCCAAGATCCACCTCGGTTTGCGTGCCTCTACCGCACCGACTTGCAAACCTCTTCCGCGATCTATCCCACACACATATTGGTATGTTTGAGAGCCTTATGCTCTATCCATACTACACAGATGACCTTTGGACCACTGTCCACCATCTCGACATGGGGCACCACCTGTGCCACCTCAATCGGTTGACCATATTGGAGTTTCGTTTAAGCTCTTTTCTGACTCCTTAAAACAATGAAAAGATAGTCGAGCATAGTTGCTTCCTTTCATGCTCGTTAAAGTATAGGAAAAAGGCATCTACATCATCTTGTTTACCTCCTTTTGTGGACTATGTAGACCATCAATTGAAAAGGACCTCCTTGGCACACGCAAAGCCAAGACCATTCCCCTATGCATACTTTTATGCTTTCTCAGGCAGAGGGGCCACACTTTACGAAAAAAACTCACCACGGGTTGTCGTTAAGCTCTTTTCCAGCCTTCTCATCAAGAAAATATTGCCGAGCAAACTTGGTTTCATTCATGCTCGTAAAAGTATCTGAATGACCGTCCAGTCAGTATAGGTTTAACCTTTCCTGACCTGATTGGACTACCAATGGTAAAGAAGTCTCTCATCCCCTATAGAATGGGTGAGCTCCCCTATGTATAATTTTATCCTTTTTCAGGCACAGGAGACTACCAATGAAAAAGAGCCCCCACTGGAGTCTTCTTCGTGCTTTCAGACTCTCTAAAATTGAAAGCACCATCGAGCATTTACTTTCTCGGGCTCGCCAAAAATCCACGAGATCATACCACAACGGTGTCCCTAAACACCACCCAATAGAAAACAGTTTGGCAGCATTCCCACATTGGGTTGCCTTTGTTCAAAGTACTCTGCAATGTGTCTTCCTTGGATCCCATCAATATCAAAAGTGTCTACCTCCTCCAAGTATTTCCCATCTACAATGACATTCCCGGTATTACAGCTATGATCCCATGCCCATGAGTCAAGTTTCATTTGCTGCCTGGTCCACCATGCTGTCATACTCTGAACAAAGGAAGCTTAAGTCTCCCACACTCCCCATACCCCTGTTTAGTTCTTTCCCTCCCCCTCCCCCCCAATTCAATGAGTTATTCCACAGATTGCTTCACGACTTTCGATTATCTCCCTCGCACCCATAGTTAAGGAAGCATCATTGCCTTGACTAGGGGCAAGTCCCACTCTGTTGACGACAACACACATATTCCAAAGGATAGACCCAGAGGTCCCTATATCTTGGTTTCATTAACCTCATTGATGAGTTCCTTGGACCACTTGAGGGGAGTCCTTAGTGCCTCTCGGGATGGTTGTTTCTCATCTGCTCGACTTCAACTTCATCATCGCACCGTTGAGATTCGTACAGGGTTTGGTCCGCACAATACTTGGTCGAAGACCCCAGATGTCACCTAACTCTAGCACAGTGATGAGTCCAATCAAGGGACCTAAACAGGCTATGTCCCTTGTGATTTTTGGGTTGCATTGGAGATAGTGTTCAGGAGCCCCAGCAGCGCTTCTAAATAGATTCATGATTGATGCAGCATACTTATACCACAGAGACTCTGAATCTCCATTAATGAGTCCATACAACTATGTACCACTCCAGATCCAGCAACCTATCATCCATGAAGATATAGCATTCCATGAGAATGCAATGAGTCCAATGTATCAGTCCTTCAGATAAGCATTGTATTCAGCCTCACATTGAGGCAACCATTATTGTATCATCAGTTGTACATGATAGGCTCTTGTATTATAGAGCATAGATCAAATCATTCTTTTGACATTGTTACGAGCATGGGGATGCCTGCCTCATCCATATACATGTCATACATTATTTGTATCTCACCCATTGATGGGATCCTTATTAATACAAAAAACAAAAGCCACCATGCCCCAGCCCCGGAAACACCACCTCTCTGCAGCAAATCCTATGATGTCCGTCGATCATATGTTGAGCTCCTGCCCTCACACATCAGGGGGCAATCTGTTAACCCAAAAAATCCCTCACTCAGCTCTACATGGCCTACACCACCCAAGGACACCATCTCATGACCCTCATATCACTCCATTAGACCCCTAGACCTTCAAAATGGGTTAAGAATGAAGAAAAGGGCTTAAAACCCCCAAAAAGGAGCCTCAAATACTCTCTTAGGAGCTAAAGCCCCCCAAAAGGGGCTAAAACCCTGAAAGGAGCTAAAGTTATGGCGGAAGGGGCTAAAAGCCCAAAAAGGGGGCTAAAGCCCTGACCAAGGGCTTAAAACCCTAAAAGTCCCCAAAAAAGCTATAAAAGGAAGGTGGGGGGTCACTCTCAAAACACACCTCTCTTGCATACTGTTATGCTACACGTGGATGCCTTGAGACACCTTTGCCTCTCAAGCCACCCACATCCCTCTCCCTTCCACTCACCTTCTTCCCATTGAGCCATAGCTCCTCTTCCATTATTGAGTGAGATAGGGAGCTACATCCTTCTAGCTAGGGCATGGTGTCCCATTTCACCAAAGGAGGTATAATCTTGTTGTTTTTGTGCATTTTTATTCGATAGCTTAGTTGTTTTCTAACCCTTTTTTATTTGCAGGTTTGTTTATTAACATGTTTTGCAGGTTTGTTTTAGCTTAGTAGTTGTTTGCAGGTTGCCAAGGCGACGCCCTAACAGTGTTTGTAGAGGGGCTCACGTCCATTATTTTCTTTCTATCTTTGCTTTCTGTTCATTCCGATTTCTTTCTGCATTTTCCACATGCAGGAACCTACCCTTCTATCCTATAGATAGAAGGGAGCCATTCCTACCCCTGTAGCAAGGAGAAATCCCTGCTACACTCATGACCTAATATAAGCTCTTTTGTTATCATATGTTCAGCTTCCATTTCTTGTCTATTCTGTGCTTATGCTTGAATGTGTTATTCAGGTTTATTCAGGTTAATTGATGTCTAATAGCTGTGATCCTATTGGCATATTGATGATTTTAATTATAAGTACTTTCCTTGTTATGATTATCCATTTATATATATATGTTTTATGTATGAATCTGCCAGCATGATAAGTTCTCCATCTCTGCACCATATTATCAAACCTCTAAACAATGGTAGTTAGAAGTCATATTCCTGATTGAGTTTCATGCATTTCTTGAGAGTGTGAGATCCTATAGGTCACCTGACTTGATCCACTTAAAAACCCATAAAAATATTTAAGTTACCAGGCATCCTCTAGCTGCAACCTAGAAGAGTTTCCTGGAGTGATAAAAACTATGTTTTTTCTTCACTGCAACACACATCAAACATTAATTCATTCCAGATAAAATTAGTAAGACACTAAATGATTTGTTTTGCAAAGGATTAGCCATCTTCTCTTTGTCTCTTTGCCACATAAGGATGTGCCTTCTCTTCTCCTAAAAATATTTAGGACTAATGATAATATTGCATAAAGGTTTGATGTATAAATATTATAACTAATGCTTATGGTATAGATATCGGATCTTTAAAGACATGGACTTTAGCTTGCTACCTTGAGCAACTACGTTTGTATTCATACTCAAATTTCCAAATATATGACATATTTATTTTATTTTGCACCGCTCCAATAAATAAATATAATAATAATTAGGCTCAAATAAGAAGAATTATATGAATAATTAGGGTAAAATAAGAGAGGTTTTAGGTTTTTATTTTTATTTTTCATGCCCTTTTATTTGGATCTTTACCATTATTATTTAATTTGGAATCTTTGCAAAATCATTATGATTTCTTTTTAACTTTAAATTTTAAATATTTTTTATATGTAATAGTTTTTTTTTTCAATATTTCAATATATTTTTATTTTTTATATAATAATTTTATTAATTGTTTTTTAATGTTTAATGTTTTTTTCACGTGATTCACAATCTAGAGAATAAAGGTCGAGGCTCGCTACATCTAGAGTAATAACTTTAGGGGTCCCATCTGAAGGGGCCTCACCCTATCGACTCCAGTTTTGGGAACATAACCTCGAAGAATGCAGAGAGTTGGATTCATGAAAAACGTCTAACATCAATATCAAATGGTATTTGTATTTAGACTCCAACCAACTCAGCTACCCATGGAAGCTTTTAATGTTTAACATTTAATATATATGTTATTTTTTTCAATATTATATGCTTTCAAATATTTCACATTATATGTTTCAATATTTTGAAGAATATTTTGTTTATAGAGTTTCAATATTTTAGTTTATAGATATCAAAATTTAGGTTTATATATATATATATATATATATATATATATATATTTTAATTATATATATATAATTGATTAAAAAAGTATTTTTTAATTTTAAAGTTGATAGTGTGCAAATAGCTTTAATTAATTAATGTTAATATTAATATTAATCATAAACATTAATATTAACATTTTTTTCCACAGAAACACCACCTTCTTGCAATTTCGAAGGAATCAAGGAAGGGCTCACAACGCATAGGAAATCTCAACAAACTTTGCCACATTTCATGAAGGGCTCACAATGCACAGGAAATCTCAACAAACTTCGCCACATTTCATAGTTCGGTAGGTCGAGCAAATCGTCAGCCAAACATCCAAGCCATAACATGTCTCAACAGAATTGAACCCTGGTTGGTGGAACGAAATCCATCTAGCCCCACCAACATATCTCCGTATTTTTTACTTGATATTAACATTATATAATAATCATTAACATTAATCATATTTATCAATAGTTAACTACAGACAAACACGGTTAATGGTAAAACATATGGAATCATAATTAAACATTGTGGAACATTCTCAACTATAATCAATCTTGGTCAATTAAATGTCCACACAATCATCCATGGTTAACACATGTTGAATCAAAATCAAACATTGTTAACCGTGTCCAACCAAACTCAATGATGAGTTGATTAACCATAGTTAACCATGTCTTACCAAGAAACACAATGATGGGAAAACATCATTGAACATGATAAACCATAGTCAACCTTGATTAACTGTGCTTCACCATGGTTTTCCTAATTCATCCATGGTCAACCATTATGTAAGCATAATCAACCATGATGCACTAAAGTCTACCATGCTTAAACAATGATCAACCTTGGTTTACTATAGTGAAACAAAGTATGCCTAAACAATGATCAACTATGGTTTAATATAGTTAAACTAATTTTAAATCCAAGCATGTATAAATAATGGTCAACCATGATTTCAAGTCAACCTTGGTTTAATCCAAACATGGATCATTGTATTAAACCATGCCAAATCAATGGTCAACCATGGTCAATGGTGAGGTGTAGTTAGCCATGATTAAATATACCAAACAACAGTTAATTAAAGTCAACCATAATCAATCATGATGCAAGCATATTCAACCATTATCAACCATGATGCACTAAATTCAACCATAATGTGCCATAGTCAAGCATGATGCGCTAAATCCAACCATACTGAAACAATGGTCAACCATGGTTTAATATTGTCAAACTTAGTTTAAATTCAACCATGCACAAATAATGGTCAACCACGGTTTATAGTCAAGCATACCTAAACAATCATCACCATGGTTAACTAAAGTCAACCATGATTTACTAATGTCACACATAGTTAACCAGAGTTAATCATGGTTAACCAAAGTTATCATAGTCAACCATAGTTAACATAATTCAACCATGGTAAATGATGACATTTGGTCAACCATGGTTAACCAAAGTCACCATAGTTAACCATGTTGTCCTAAAGTCAACCATGCCCAAATAATTTTCAACCATAGTATTGTTGGCCAAAACCCACCAACAAAGCCTTGTCGACAGGGGTTCTCATTCCATCAACACCCAACCAGCGCGATCTCCCTGAGCACTAGCCCAAACAGGTTTTACCCTACCCGGAAACAGCCGCAGAGCAGATGAAGTATCACCCGAGATGTTCGACGGAGAGCTGTCAGAACCAAGTTTTTGGTAGTAAGGAGGAGGATCGTGGCATCAACGATTTATCAGCATAATTATCAAATCTAGAAGAGCCATTCATCAGATATCACAACATTCATCAAAGATCTACCATTACAACCACAGATCTAACAGATTGCATCACATCTTTCCATCACAGCAGTATCACATTCTTCATTCATAAAACAGAATCATCAAACATTAACACCGCAGTACATAAAGATAGAAAGAGACAAAAGACAACGGTGGCTCAGCTCAACATCCATCGTATCATATTACTTTCAGCGCAATAGATCCAAAAAAACAGTTTTCTTTCTCTAGAACGAGAGAAAGATCGACCCACAAGGTCGCATACAGATAACAAAATATTCAATCTCTCACTTCCTCTCTGCTATCACTTTTCTCTCTCTCATTTGCGATTCTAATTATATATATAAGCTTGTGCATTTACATTCATGGTTCACTTCTAACTAACTCCTAACTGATTTAACCACTAATGATCTATATCCATAGAATGTGGTCAACTAATACAAAAAGATGCATAAAATATTAAAAAACGATTTGATTTCCTCCCATTGCACTGTCTTTGCCTTGCGTGGTGTCGCGTGATCTTGCGCATCCTCCACGGTGTTGCACAACTCACTTACCCCAAAACCCCTGCCAACAGGAACCCAACACACTTTTGTGGCTCATCGTCGAGCCACGTCATATGGACAGGTTGTACTCCGTTGTATTCGTCCTGAAGTCCTCATACTACTGTGAAATCTCCTCAACCTGTGTGTGAACGTTTTCAACTTCATCTTGAAATCCCAGTAGATCCTTCTTCACAAGGTGCTCAACCAACTTGGTATTCACCATATTCTTCCCCTCTTGCACAACCTGCAGCACGGCAACTGCTTTGAGATCCAACTGCACTCCAATCTCTTGGAACTCATATAGCTGGGTGGTGTGCTTGCACTACCATTCTTGTTCCTTTGTGACTCTTTGTTGCAGTTCTCTAATCTCGGTGGATTGTGTAAGATGAATCATGGGTGGAATTTTCCTTAATGCGGTCTTCAACGTTTTCAACTATCCTTCAACTTCTCGTGCCTACGTGGTCAATTGATCTAATTCCTCATCTTGTCCGACACTTCCCCAAAATTGTGTCATGGCCTCTAAGATTTTCTTTGCTTCCTGTTCCATCACTTCAAACTGTATCATGATCGCTTCGATGGCATTCTTTCGCTCTGCAACTTGCTCAGGTGGCGTTTCTGGGTAGACCATAGCATTGCGTAGATTGTTGGTTAGATGGAGCTGGACGATGACTTTTCCCATTCACTTGGTTTTGGCAACTGCATCAAGTTCTGTTGTGCTTTCATAAACATGTTGACATGCCTTGTCAACAGTTGCTTATACCTTGCCTCTACTCGCAACCAGCTGCGCATTCTCGACAATTCGGTGGTCGGTCTACTTTTTCAGATCAATGATCTCTTCAACAGTTTTCTTCTTCAGCTCATCCTGTGTCGTTTTCAATGCTGTGACCTCCTACACCCTTTCTGCCACTAAATGTTTCTTTACCTGGCGCAACTCCTCAACGTCTACCTTCAGCCTCGTAGTTTCCTCATGCGACTGCAAGTACCCGTCACTGAGCTCTTTTTGCCTATCGGCCAATATATGGTTGGTGAACTGTTGTATGTGCACTATGGTCTAGGTTGATAGTTTATTGATATCTACTGCAACACCCTATAGCTACTACAAGGAGGAATTCACATCCTCACTTCCTGCGTCAATTGCAATCAGGGGAACCTGAACGTTCCTAGCCCACGGCTCAGTGATAATCGATGGAAGTCCCTACACAACAACACTCTCCGATGTTGTCCTCATAATGGCATCATAAATAGAATATAACTTAGCTCTTACTACAAAAAAATCCTCATGGTGGGACTGGTGCATTGCTTGTGCAGCGGCGTCAGATGAATTCATGATAGCCTTAATGAGCCACTACAATTGGGCTTCCAATGTTGATTTGGTGCTTCTTCCCTCATCAAAATCCTTCTTCTACTTGGTTCTGCACTCCTCCAGGATGCACTGGGCTTTTGGGTCGATGTCGGTCGACAACTCTCCATCCGAGTCACGAGTACTCTGGCCTTCTCGCACGGGCTCTATAGGGCTATCTAGTAGTGGTTCTATCAATACTTCTTTAGCACTAATTGGTTTGTGCTAGTCAGCAGGCTAGTCCTGAACTACTGCTTCCACTTCATCATCGATTAATTTATAAGGCATTAGCATCCATTTCCCATCAGGGTCTCTGATCGCACCTAGATATGAATTGAATGGGGCCCGATGGAAAACCACATGATCCTCTAATATTTTACCACTGTGGCATCCAATAAGTGTGGAATTTTAACTTCTGCGGCTTGTAGCACTTCCCAGTAGATCCAAAAGTGGATCGCGTAATCAGTCTACTGACTGGGATCCTCTACCCACCATAAATTTTGGTATCGTGTGCCTTTGCACACCTTGACCACTTCAACAGATGTAGGTTGGTAGTCTTCTGGCTCCATCCAAGCCACCAAAGCGATGATGATCAAGAGACAACTATAAGAGAAAGCCCGCTTCCCGGCCTGAGTTGCGACTGCATCCTCCATCAATTGATTCAACAAGAAGAGGGACCAATTCATTTGGACTCCCTCAACACACTGTTGTGCACAAGCAACCACCCCCGAATTGCATTAGACTAGGTGATTCTTCCAGATGATTTTACTTGCTAAGATACAGGCGCCAATACGCATTGCCTACTCGTTGATGCTGTCAATGCAGTATTCACGACCATCCCACTGCAATCTGTATCTCTCCTTCAGTTTTTGGGAAATTTTCTTGTCATTGTCTCTTCCTCTGATATATTGGGTGGGGTCTGCCCCAGCCTTTGGCAGCCCCATGATCTCTGAAATCATGTCCACTGTAACCACAATTGGGGTATCCAACCACAATTTCCTACCATGAAAACACGCCAACAAATATTTGACGCATGCATTCGCTCCATTCAACCATCCAAAGTGGGGCATGTTGATAAGCCCCGACAACCCAGATTTATTCAGTCCTTGCACCCATGGGTGCAGAATATGCTTGATGGGTACGCCTAGAACTGAAGGCAAGGACACGTAGGGATCATCTGCTATGTCCTTCATCAACAACAAGTCATGGTCCTCGTACTTAATATTGATCAAGGTAGGGATAATGTACATAGTGCATGTCATCCCTTCCGGTAGCGGTGGTGTTTTTGGATGATACTTCTAATTTTTTTTTAACCACAAGGCTTTATACCAGGTCATGTGGGAGCAACATATCTAGAGATATCATTGATGGACATGCCCCTGGGTGTCGTAGACTCCACAGCTCCCGAACTATATGGCCTTGTCTACGCGGTTCCCTCCCCTTGTACCCTAATGGAAGTGTGCGTCTGCCTCTTCTATGATGGCATTGATACTGGCTTCTGAGCCTTTTTCTTGCCCCAGGGGATTGAAGATGATCTAACTGACATACTCATGATCTCTTCTATGGTAGTTGGATGAACGGGTGAATCCTACTCTCTTGAAATCTCCATAGTGTCGGGGTTTCTCAGTATGCTGCACTAACAAACCTTACCAAGAGATCGAATGCACCCCAATATCATACCCTCGTTGCTGCTCACACTACTTCCCACTTCACTCAACTTTGCACTTCGCACAACTCGACTGAACATAATGATTCCTTCATCCTGCATCACGCACCTTCTTATAGCGAATGACAAATCTCGCTTCATCATTTCCAAATTCATCATAGCCATCATGACCAAATCCTGCATTAACGACCTGAATCCGTCGGTGACCTGGCATGCTAACGGTTGGATCAACCATAAATGTGTGTTACTTCAATAAGCGTCGTCAGATAACTTCTCTTAACTGTCCACATTTATTGCTGATTTGACCCAATCGCAGCCCTGTGGGTGTCAGGATCTCTCTATCTAACTACGTTACTTACTCCTACACTTGCGCAGCCACTTCATCCTAGTGTGCCCTTCTATTATCTATCTATCCTATCTTTTTTTTCCTTTGCGTAGTGCTTCAAGAATTTCACACCTCCATCCCTGTCCTATAGGGATTCAAGCAGCTATCATTCACAATTTTTGGCAACACCACTCCGTCTAACTACTACAATTGAACTGCTCCCCCAGAAGTAATGGAATGAACGAGACACAGTCCTAATCTATGCATCTGTAACTTACCTAGATGCTTCATGAACTTGCTGTCATATAACAACACCAAATATCCTTGTAATTTGTTTTTGTTTTTGATGTGTTGATCATGCCACGCCTTCTGTCGATCCTTCTCGACACGCTGCTGGAAGCCTATGATGAAGTGGTACTCTTCTAGTTGGACTAGTTGTGTTGCTTCCTCCTCAAGTGTTGTTTCATCGTCCATGCTAGTTGCTGCAGTGATGTTCAGACTAGGAACAATGTACTACATAGGCATGATTGTCTCTTGCCCATATACCAATTTGAATAGCATCTGATCCATCAGCCTGTTGCAAGTGGTGCGATATGCCCACAGAACTGTAGGAATATTTAAATCCCAGTCATCATGATTAGAATTACATACCTTTGTCAGTGTGGTTCCCAATATTTTGTTGAAGTATTTTATAGTTCCATTTTCCTATGGATGACATGGGGTGCTTTTCTTACGATGCACCTATAATTCCTCCATCAGTGCTTTTACCATGTGGTTTATAAAGTCACTACCCTGGTCGCTCATCAATCTCCTAGGGCATCCAAACCGTGTCACAATGTTTTTGAATATGAACTTTGTTGTTGTCGCAGTGGTGCAATCCACAATTGGTGTGGCCTCCACCCACCTTGTCAAATAGTTAGTTGCTGTGATGATGTATTGTGCATCGATTCGCTTTCCTGGCGGGTTGATTGGACCCACAACTTCCACCACCCATTTGTTGAAAGGTTGCAAAGTTACCTGTGGTATAAGCGACATCTCATCTCGCCATGATGGTTTCTCTATGCGTTGATAGACATTGCAGCTCCGCACATAGTCTGTAGCATCATTATGCAAAGTAAAAGACCATAGCCTAGAGCGTGGTACCTTACGCGCGGTAACCCATCCTCCATAATGTCCACCCGCAACACCTGCATGTGCTTCTGCCAAAATTTTCCCTTGTTCATGAGGTAGAACACACCATCGTAGGATCTCATCTAGTCCAAGTTTGTATAAGTGTACAGCGATCAACTAGAAATCCAAAGCCTTCACGACCAACTACTTCTTCTCACTAGTTGACATTTCCTCTACCACAACTCCGGTTGCCAAGAATTGAATTATCGGTGAATAATGGTCATCTGTGATATCAACTCCAAACAGCTGTGCATCTGGAAATTGTCACGTACCCATACCCCATTATCACGTGGAATTAAAAATTTCATCATGAGCCTTTACTGCTCATCGAAACATAGGGCACAGTTGCAACCACATCTCAACATTTCCAGCACTTTCATGCTCCCTCCTATCTTCCATTGATCAGTTCGACAATCTACAAGGAAAGATCTCAGAGGAGATCAGATGATGCAAAGAAAACACGACGAAAATCAACAATCACAATTGATCCTGCGGAATGGAACCAAATCTACAGTTCAGAATTCACCTCCAAAAATCAATGGTGTAGAAATCCTGAGTTGCGGGGTCCAAAAGTTACAAAATTTGTGATCTCGCTTCTCGCAACCCACATCGAAAACAAATCGACGACAGACAACCATCCCACGAAGATCGACGATGCAGAAAATTTCACTTGCAGGATTGGAAATTATGGGAATTTGCAACATCTCAATCCCACATCCCACAAGTTGCTGAAGGGAAGTTGCGGAAGGGAAATCTAGGGAAACCCAAATCTGTGAATTGACATTCTGCATCCCGCAAACCTGCAAAGTTGTGCAAAGGAGGAATTCTAGCAAAAAACGTAGCTTTTTCCACTGAATTCTTGGATCAACCTGGTCATTCAGGCCATTACCGATCTAGCCAATCTACCCTACAACTTAGTTCAAAATGCATTGATGGAAAACATACATAGATGCCTATAGTTTCAGTTATTTGAAGGAACAATGCATCAATTTAACATAGCAACATGTTCATCACATTCCATCAAGAAATTTGCAAAACAAGAAATACAATTTTAGAGAATAACACAATAACATAGATAAGAACACTTATCTTGAGAAAAACTTGTCTCGCAACTAGCTATGTCACTGCAACGTTCCACCCAACCATAGGCCAGTGCGCTCATCAATCTCTCAATGGCGCCACCACCCCTGAGCTGGGCATGATTTCCTCAAGGGATAAGGGAACACTAGCAGACTCATACATATCCAAGGTGCAATAACACTCAACCAATCCAACACAGTTGGGTTTATCAAGCTGCAGGGTAAAACATTCCAACTGATGGGTTTTCCAGGCCACTTAGCCAAGCCATCTCACTGTTGGGTTTCACAAACTATTCATAGTCAAGCCACCATTCACCTTTAAGGGCCAATCAAGACAACATATGGGTTTATCAGACTGTACACAGTCAAGCCATCTCACTGCTGGGTTCATCAAGCTAACTAGCCAAGCCAGCATTCACAGTTGGGTTTATCAAGATAACTATCCAAGCTAGCATTCTATGAGACTATCCAACCAAAGGTTACACACTAGCTCAAACACAACAAGACACAACCACGCCAACAGATGGGTTTATCAAGATACCATCCAAACCATCTTTCCAGTTGGGTTTATCAAACTTCTAAGGCAATGGGCAGGAAGAACTACTAAGCTAGTGAGCTCATCTATAGAGCTAAGAACACCTTCACAAGACCTATCTGGCTTGGCTTCCCTACTTCCTACACACCCAACATAAGGAAGTGTCCCCTTCTCTGCTCCACAATCCCTCAGGCTACACCTTCCCTTCTAGTTCTCTTCAAGATGTGTATAGTAGGTTCACCAGCCACTCTTATCTTATTGTGAGGTTCCAAACTAGTTTTATTAAGCACATTCTATGTCTCTCCCATTCCTAGTCTTGTACATAACTTAGACCCAAACCAAGGTGCACAACACAACAACCACAAGGAGACTCTAAAACACACACTTACTCTATAACACGAGTAACATGGTCTCATACACTTTGTAGTTTAAGACCATGCTATGACATAGCAATCACTATCTTTTCAAGGAAAAAACACTTGCAGAACGTGAAGGATATACACACAGAAAGAGCTTCACTGCTACCACAATGTCGCTCTCCTGGGAAACAAAGATGGAGGTGAACAACTGAATGAATGATGGACCGAAACATCTTGTCACTCTCAAAACATGAGAGTAAATCCAAAACGTGAACGCGTGGGTCAAAACTGACATATGGTTCTGGTGTTCTCTTGTCCATGCAAGCAAAACACAACATTCCAGAACTGGGTGCTCTGCCCAATTCAGAATTTCCCATACTCTTTCTTTTTCAAGCAATAACTACCCCAGCCACCTTCTGGGAGAATAAATGGTTGGGAAGAGAAGACAAGAAAGAGGGTAGTTTACAGTTCTGATGGGTTCTCCCCATGACACATGGCTTTTCCCCAAACTGGCTCAAGGTTAACATTCCCACCCCCTCATCCTTAGGAAAATCATGCCCCCGTCTCATTATTTGTTGCATTGACATAGCTAGCTATGGGTTTTTCATTAATTTGCATATTTACATGATGTTTACAAATGTGCTTGACTTAGCACCGAAGCCATAGGCATCAACCATGATCGCCTATATACCAACATTAATCAATGACAGGACCTTGGCCTTGAACTCATCGTCATGATTCGATATAATATTTACATCATATGCATTAATGCAACAGGGTGAAAATCGGGGTGTTACATTCCCCTCCCCCTTTAATAGCACTATCCTCAGTGCTTACAAAATTTGAACAAAATGCTACACTGGCATCGCCTCAATGCTCCACAGAATTGAACAAAAATGGATGTGCCAATCGCATGGCATCCTCTAGCTCCCATGTATCCTCTTCAGGATCGTAGTGCTCCCATTGCACCTTTACCTATCCTATGGATTGGTTTTGGAGCATGGTGACCTTCTTATCGAGGATGTGCATTGGCTTGATTCGGAACTCTCCCTCAGATTCCACCTGAATCACATCCCAATTTATCACATGGTCAGGGTCATGTATATATTTCTTAAGCAAAGAAACATGAAAAACATTATGATCCCTAGTGCTAGCAGGAAATGCAAGTCTATATGCAATTGGCCCTATTCTTTCAAGCACTTCGAACGACCCACAATGTATGGGTGATAGCTTGGCACAACTCCCAAGCTTCAAGGAACTCTTCTTTGCCCTTACTCTGAGGTAAACATGATCCCCAACACAAAAATCCCTGTTCACCCTATTCTTATTAGCATAGATTTTCTATCTATCCTGGGATGCCTTTATATTCTTCCTGATCTTTACAACCTCTTGCTCCATCTCCTTGAGCATTTCTGGACCAATCACAACTCTGTTCATTGGATTATCCCAAGTCACTGGTGTCCTACACCTCCTACATACAAAGCTTCATATGGACTCATCCCCAAGGATGAATGATGTCCATTATTATAAGAAAACTCTACCAGGTGTAAATAATCTTCCCACTTCATTGGTTTGTCCACCACATACATGCGAAGCATGTATTCCAGCACTTGGTTAACTCTCTCTGTCTGCCCATCAGTCTGAGGATGGTAAGCAGTGCTGAAGTTTAGATTTGTACCCAAATCTGCAAACAACCCCTTCCAAAAATTGGAAGTAAACTTGACATCTCTGTCAAAGATTATTGCCTTTGGCAATCCATGCAATTTGAAAATCTCCTTCATGAAGATATTTGCAATGTCATCAGTGTTATGCATAGACTTTACCGGTATAAAATGTGACTCCTTTGTCAACTTGTCCACCACAACCATGATGGAATCATGTTGTCTCAACGTCATTGGCAATCCTATAATAAAATCCATGGAAATAACTTCCCATTTCCATTCTGGAACTAGAAAAGGCTACAACAAATCCACTGGGTGTTGATGCTAAACCTTTACCTGCTGACATTTCATGCACCTTGAAATGTATTCGGCCATGTACTTTTTCATTCCTGGCCAAAAGTACAACTTTATAACTGTAGCAGTTGTCTTCTGATATCCTGGGTGACTAGAATATGGAGCTTGATGGATCTCATCCATAACCATTCTCCTCAAATCTACTACATTTGGAATGTAAACTCTATTCTTATAAGTAAGAAGTCCATCTTCTTCCAAGTTATATCCCTCATACTTCTTTTTAAGGCTTTGCTGCTGCAATTTTCCTTTTACTTGCACATACATTTAATCTCTGGCAGTATGATTAACAATCTGATTGGAAAATACTAAGAGTTGCCACGTGCATTTCCTGCACCTTCCTGCTGAGTGCATCAACGACCTTATTTTCTTTTCCTTTTATGTGTTTGATTTCAAAACCAAACTCACATAAAAACTCCAGCCATATGGATTTCCTAGCATTCAGAGTAGGCTGGTCAAACAAATACTTCATACTACAATGGTTTGTCCTTAGCTCAAATATTCTACCCATCAAGTAATGCCTCTACATCTTGAGAGCATGTACTATGGCCGCAAGTTCCAGATCATGAGTAGCATAGTTATTCTCATGATCCTTCAACTTTATTGAATCATAACATATAACATGGTTGTGTTGCATAAGGACTCCTCCAAGCCCTTGGCCACATGTGTCCATACACACCACAAAATCTTTCGCTGGGTTTCCAACTTTCAAAATTGGTGCACTAGTGAGAAGATTCTTCAACTACTGGAATCTTTCTTCACACTTCACTATTCATTCAAAATTTATTCCCTTCTTTTGCAAATAAGTAATGGCATGTGCAACCTTGGAGAATCCTTCAATGAATCTCCTATAGTATCCTGCAAGTCCCATAAAAGATCTCACATCTGTCACATTTCTTAGAGTAGACCAATTCATAATGGCTTCAATCTTTTCATGGTCCACAGATATACCCTCTTCTGAGATAATGTGACCCAAGTAGTGAATTCTATCTCTATAGAATTCACACTTGCTCAGTTTTGCATACAATCGATGCTCCCTAAGAAATTTCAAGGTCAATCTCAAATTCTCTTCGTGTTCTTCCTCATTCTTAAAATAAACAGCAATGTCATCAAGGAAAACAAGAACAAACTTATCCAAATACCCGCTGAAGATACTATTCATAAGGCACATAAATGTAGCTGGTACATTTGTGAGACCAAATCGTACCACTGCAAACTCATAATGCCCATACCTTGTTCTAAAGGCTATCTTATGAATGTCTTCATTTTTTATTCTCACCTGATCGTAACCAAACCTCAAGTCAATCTTGGGAAATACACTTGCTCCTCTCATTTGATCAAAGAGGTCATCAATCCTAGGAAAATGATACTTGTTATTTACTGTGACTTTGTTCAGCTATCTGTAATCAATACACAACCTTAGTGTATCATCTTTCTTCTGTACAAACACAACCGATGCTCCCCAAGGGGACACACTCGGCCTGATATATTTCTTTTCTAGCAAATCTTGCGGTTTCATCTTCAACTCTAGCATTTCAAGTGTACTCATCCTGTAGGGTGTCTTGGACTCTGGTGTTGCTCCCGGCACAAGTTCAATTGTGAAATCAATGTTTCTCTTTGGAGGAAGCCCTGGAACCTCATCAGGAAACACATTCTAGAATCACTGCAACCCATGAAAGTCCTCCAACCTAGGAGTTTCATTCTCTGGTGCCCCCAAAATATGAGCTGCATACAACTGGTAACCTTTCCTATAGAACTTCTTCAACTGCATTGCTGAAATCTTCCTCACAGAAATCACCTTTGGAATTCCTTTCACAACCCTTGAGTTGCCTTCATCATCCAAGCACTCAAAAGCCTTGTTATAATAGTCAATCTTTACTCTATGAGCTTCTAGCCAATCCATTCCAATGAGTACATCATAGGAACCAAGGGGTAGAACATTCAGATCTACACAGGTGACCAATCCATTCATCACTAATGGACACTTCTCTACCACTTCACTAACCTTTCTCTTAGTTCCAGTGGCTAGCTGAACTAACCAATATTTTCTATGCTTTACTTTCTTAAAGGCACACATATCCACTACTTTAGGAGTAATGTAACTGTGAGTAGAACCAGGGTCAATCAAAATAGAAATAAATTGCTCAGCAATCATACCTGCAACTTCAACCACAGTTGACGGGTGATCTTCCTGGTAGTCCTCCTGTGCTACATAAATCCTAGGGACTTCCCTTGCCACTTGACCCACTATTTTTGCTTCTTGCATGTTGTAAACTGGCCTTGCACTCTCATTCTTGAGTGGACAATTTCTGCGCATGTGGGGTCCTCCACATCTCCAACATTGGAGTGATTCTCTGTTTTGTTGTGGATCTTTTGGATTTTCTCCCACCACTCTAGCTGGTTGCTTTTAAGCTTGGAATGGTTTCTTCTACTGATTCCTGAAACTAGAAGGTTTGAAACCGTTCTTCCTTCGGTCAGACTTCTCATTCTTCTTGTCCTTCCATGTCTTACGGTAACCAAGTTTTCCTTTGATTTTCTCATAGCAATACTTGGCCTTTCTAATTGCTTCTGCAAACATTCTAGGTTCATAAAACTCGATTTTGTCTCTATAATACTAAGGCAATCCACTTAGGAAATGCTGGATTTTCATCTTTTCATATTTGATGTACCTGACATACCTCAACAGTTCTAGGAACTTGTTTGCATACTCCTCCATGGTCTATTGTCCCAATCTCAGCTCATGGAATTATTTGATCTTGTCATCATAGTACCTATCAAAGAGGTATTTCTGCTTGAAATACTTCTGGAACCATTTCCACTTAAGTCTTCTTTCACTAATACTCCTTACTTGCTTGAATTGCTCCCACCAAATGGAGGCCCTTCCATTCAAATGGAATATGGAAACCCTTCCCTTCATGTTCCCCAAATAATCTTGAACTTGGAAGTACTTATTTATCCCAAGAATCCAAGCTTCAGCTTCTTTTCTAGTCCTTACCTCGCCATCGAATGTAGGAGGTTTATCCTTCTTAAATTCATCCCGAGAGAAATCTCTATGGTGCCTCTTTCTCTTTCCATTGAGGGAAGAAGAGCTTGAATCCCCACTTGATTATTTTGAGTCAGATGATCTACTAAAACACCTTCTCCTTCTTCTGGTATTGCTCTTATTGCCTTCAGGTTTTACTGTACCCTATCCAGAGTCTATCTTTCTTTGCAAGTCTTTCAAACTCTACGGTAGAGAAGCATTCAACTAATGCTTCTCTTCTTGAGCTTTAATCAAGCTTCTCATCGTGGTGGAAATATCTAGCAATGTCTCTTGGAATCTCCTTCCATTAGACTCTATATCATCATTTCCAACTCGAAAATTTTCCCCCATGGCATCTCATGCATGCTCGTAGGAGTCCCGAGCATCATATCCATCATGGGTTCTCATGACTGAACCACAACTTACCTTTCTAAAATATACTATGACTCTGCAAAATGTGTTATCAACACCATTTGTTAGACCCACAGTAATTCAAAATCAAAACCATTTTCTTACTATCACCTGGCCTATCTAGGCCCATTACTACAACCGACAGCTTTGGTTAACTGATTTCCAGCCCATCCAAGCCCAATGCTACAACCCGTAGCTTTGGTTAACTGATTTTCAGCCCATCCAAGCCCGATACTGCAACTCGCAGATATGATACCACAATCTCATGTACCCATACCCCATTATCATGCGGAATTAAAAATTTAATCATGAGCCTTTACTGCTCATCGAAACACAGGGCATGGTTGCGACCACATATCGACATTTTCAACACTATCACACTCCATCCCATATTCCATTGATCAGTTCGATGATCTACAAGGAAAGATCTCAGAGGAGATCAGATGATGGAGATAAAACACGATGAAAATCATTTATCACAATCGATCCCATAGACTGGATCGAAATCAATGGTTCAAAATTCACTCGCAAAAATCAACAGTGCAGAAATCCCAAGTTGCGGGGTCGAAAAGTTACAAAATTTGCGATCTCACTTCCCACAACCCGCATCCTGCATCCCACATCAGAAACAGATCTATGGTGGACAACCATCTCGTGAAGATCGATGGTGCAGAAACTTTGACTTGTGGGATTGGAAATTATGGGAATTGATGACACTTCATCCCACATCCCGCATCCCAAAAGTTGCGGAACGGAAATCTATGGAAACCCAAACAACACAGGCTTACTCTATAACACGAGTAGCAGGGTCTCATACACTCTGTATTTTAAGACCACACTGCAATGTAGCAATCACCATATTTTCAAGGAAAAAACACTTGCAAAACATGAAGTATATGCACACAAAAAGAGCTCTGCTGCTACTGCAATGTCGCTCTCCTAGGAAACGAAGATGGAGGTGAACGACTAAATGAATGACGTACCAAAATGTCCCGCCGCTCTTGAAACGTGAGAGTAAATCCAAAACGTGAACGTGTGGGTCAAAACTGACATACAGTTCTAGTGTTCTCTTCTCCATGCAAGCAAAACACGACCTTCCAGAAATGGGTGCTCTGCCCAATTCGAAATTACCCATACTCTTTCTCTTCCAAGAAATAACTACCCCAACCACCTTTTGGCAGAACAAATGGTTGGGAAGAGAAGACAAGAAAGAGGTTAGTTGACAGTTCTAATGGGTTCTCCCCATGAAACATGGATTTACCCCAAATTGGCTCAAGTTTAACATTCCCACCCCCTCATCCTTAGGAAAATCATGCCCCCATCTCATTATTCATTGCATTGACATAGCTGGATGTGGGTTTTTCATCCATTTGCATATTTACATGTTTTTTACAAATGTGCTTGAATTACCATCGAAACCATAGGAATCAACCATGATCACCTATATACCAACATTAATCAATGACAAGGCCTTGGCCTTGAGCTCCTTGTCATGATTCGATATAATATTTACATCATATACATTAATGAAATGGGGTAAAAAATGGGGTGTTACAACAATCCATCGTCAATATTGGTGGGCTCTTCACCTGTTTCAATGTGGGACAGATGATCAGGACCACCATTTAGGCATCCTGGCTTCACGATTATTTCGAAATCAAACTCCTGAAAGAGAAGTAGCCAGCGACATATCTTCCCCCCCAACACAGGATTATTAACTAGATATTTCAAAGCCGAATGGTCAATGAACATTTTGAAGCGACTGCCCAAGAGATAATGCATGAAATTCTGCAGCACATATACCATCGCCAACCCCTCTCTTTCTGTGGTCATGTGATTCTTCTTAGCAAAAGATAACTTCCTGCTAGCAAAGGAAATCAGGTGATCCATATCTCCTTCTCCTAGTTGCACAAGTACCACTCCCAGCGCAACGGATGACGCATCCACATGGACATTAAACTCCTTGTTCCAATTGGGGAACACAAGTATGGTTACTGAATCCATCTTGGCCTTCAATGTGTCGCAGCTATTTTGACATTCCTGGCTCCATACAAATACGACATCCATCTTTAACAATTTCTCCATGGGGGCAGTAATCGCAACATAACCGCGGATGATCTTGCAATAGTACCCAGTGTGTCCCAGTGTTTCTCTAAGAATCTTTGTATTTGTAGGTGGTGGTAGGCTCAAAATGAGTGCAATCTTTGCTGGATCAACCAAAAGCCCCTGCTTACAAACGATATGACCCAACAGTATCCCAAATGGTGCACAGAAGATGCACTTCTTTGAATTCAATGCGATCTGATGCCGTCGATGCCTTTCCAGCATCAAACGTAGGTTTTCTAAGTGATCCTTAACCATCCTGTAGACGGTCCAGACATCCATATATACTTGCAGAAATTTCTGAACAAAATCTTTGAATGCAGTGACAACAACCCGAGAGAATATTGCATGTGCATTTTTCAACCCAAAAGGCATCACTGTGTACTGAAAACAACCCCATTCGGTGACAAATGTCTTTTTATGGCGGTCTTCCTTTGCAATTCTTATCTGTAAAAGAGTACATTTCTTGACCGCCTACTCCTTCAAGAACCTCATAAGTGACCAGTGTTGGAAAGGGATCACACATGCAAGCATCATTCAATTTTCTTTGATCGACACAAAATCGGACTTCCCTAGTCTTCTTGTCTTGGACCACCATAGGACTTATCCATTCTGATTCTTCAACAGGATCAATAATCCCTGCATCTAGCATCCATTCAATTTCAGCCTTGAACCATTCTTTATATCATGGATTTAGGAGATATGGCCTCTGTCACACTGGTTTTAACGGGATTTTTATTTCCCCCAAGTCACCAAATATCCCCCTTCATTTCTGAGAATTTTGTCGAGAACAGATCTTGAAACTCACGGAATAGATCTGTGATATTTGTCGTGGTCTCGTCATCCCAATAGTCCCCAATACTTTCAAATTTCTGATTCTCTTCCATCCCAATGTTAACTTTCTTAATCTTCAGTGGTTGAGTCATGGGATCCGTTGCCACATCCGGTGCTGTGACATCCTGACTTCCTTCAGTATCTAGAATATTAATATTACGCAACTCATCATCATACTCTAGCTTGCCAGATATGTTGTAGAATTCCATCATCGATTGCATGTGGCAATGCGCATGTGGGTCCCCAGGATATGTGACTGGGACAAATTTCAAGACTACATCTCGAATGATCTATAATGCATTATTAACCTCTACATCGGCATCTGCAAATCCAAAGGTATGCACAAAGAAAGAAGTCAGCTCCTCCCAAGTGGTTATTTCTCTGTGCAGTTTTGCTGATACATACCAAGACCTTAGCATTTCATCCAATGTGTGAATAAAAGCATGGACCCACTCATCCTTGGGTCATGATACCCACAGTGTCTGGTATTCCCTCATATGAATACAAGGTTTATTCTATCCATCATATCTCCCATTGTGATATACCTCCATATCTCTGAAGCGCACAGTCATCAATCATCAACACTGTGCCCATTCATGAATGGTCTCCTTATGAACTACCCACCAACATGCTGGACTATCCTTCAATGCTTCCCCTAATGCCAACAAGCGTTGAGGCTCATATACCTTTGCTTCAAACTGCTCAATGAACCCAAATAGGTCTAGTAGTCCTTCATAGATTGCAAAATCAATGACCTTAATCACGACATGGCATAGTGACTGTGTGATCAGCCCACATTTTCTAAGTGATACTTCATGCATCCAAGTTTTCCAATTTTCTAGCGCATCATCAGAATCAGAGGACGCCGAGATAGCACTGTGCCAACTGAGTTCTCTGTTGGTAGTAGGATGGATGTAATATTAAGAGATATTGTAAACTTGATCTCATCCTCTAACAACTTCATCTTTGACAGGTTCAATATATCAACTTCCTTCATTAGGATCCATAGGGGCAATGACTTGGATATCTTGGTTCTCCAATGTCATCAACTGCTTCGTAAAATTTATCATGGCCATGCTTTCATTGGCCCATCCAATCCCTAGCAGCATGGGATAATATCCCGCTCTGTCAATGACTTCAATTACATCGAAGTTAGAGCGAGTCCTCATACCTTTGGCATCTATGACCAAGTTCAACACCTGACCGATTGGTTGAACTTTGGCCTGATTAGCCAATCTCAGCTACACTAGCGACCAGCCAAGTTTTGTATCCCCCATCTTCTACCACATTTGTTTCGTCGAGATATTCACATCAGATCCAAGATCTAGAATAACTGAATCGACTTCGTAGTCCCCAATCTAGATGTTCATCCACATTTCCTTGCTTGTATTTTTCTTCTATAAAGAATTCACCACAGAGTCCTGCAACTCTCTATTCGAATGGTGTAACAACTTCTCGATCTCAACTAGAGCATCGAGATCTCTTGCCAGGGATAAAAAACTCTCAAATAACTATTGTAAAGTACCATAGTACCGTAGTACCATGTCCAACTTCTAACGAAGAATCAAAATCAAAAGGCATGCCAAAAATAGGTGTCTTACCAGGATTTCTTCCAAGCGCCTTACAAGCCTCGAAAAAGGTATCTCTCTTGGTCGTGATATCAAACTATGCTTTCTTATTGCCATCCAATCACACTTGTGGTCGTGGTCCATCTTCTCCAGTCGTCATACCTCCTCAAGTGACAATTTCGACATCAACATCCTCTGTTCATGGCTCTGCTAGAATGGTCGCAACCATCAATCCTTAATTTTGGTTTTGCGATGGAGGCTAATTAAGAGGTGGATTCTCATTGACCGGTGGATTCATAGGCTGATTTATATTCTGATTTTGTACTCGAATTTGGGGCTGACCTTGATTCTGTAGTTGCCACTAGTTACTAGGAATTCTCAACTAGTGCTAGCACTGCTTATTCCTCTATAATGCAAAACACAACTACAAAACAAAAGAATCACGGCCACATATCCTTCCCTTGAATAGTCAAATAAATTAACATAACACATATATACCTCAACCATATACATGTTTATCTTCTCTCTGGAAATTCCTTGAGATGATTCAATACCTGCAGGATGGATCATAAGACAAACGAAAAGATGAGAGCATCATGATAATAAACTATCCATATTGGTGATCAAGGAGTCCAATAATATTTAATCACAAACACAATAACCAAATATAGGAAAGGGAAATGTTTTTGTATTAATAATGGGTGAGAATAAGTGTAACCAAAATCCTTGATGTAGACAGCTTCTGTCTCAACAAATGTCTACAAACTCCAATGAAGACCTCTCTAGCTACAAGCTACCTCTACTTTGCCTCTATCCAAACTTCAAACAAGCAGCATAAGGATGCTTTTTTTATCTCCTCCACTCTCTTCATAGAAGATCCATTTATAGGCCAAGAACTCATAGGATGACTTGACAAAAGGATAGAATAGGATCCCAATAGGTGAGGGAGGCCACCTCTCCCAGACATGCAAGAACCAGTTCCACGAAGGATCCCGTATGGAATCTTCTAGAAGCTTCTTTTTTCCCCTTTTAGTGACCATCGACGCTTTTTGGTAAACTAGACAGAGCACCGATTTAGGGTTTTTCCTACTAAAAAAGGGTGAACAATGCTTTCTGCTCAACTGATGGAAGCATCGATGACACTCTGTGGAAAAGGTGAAAGGGCGCCGTACTTTCTAGGTCAAGGCAAAAAATGGTCAAGGTGATCTAGATCGGGATTTTGGAGAGGTTGACAGGCAACAAGAAAGTCATCTGAAGGCTAACTAGGAAATGTGAGATTTTCATGTGTAACAGAATGCCCCCCAAAGTATGAAGCTAGAAGAATGTGATAGGTGAAATGCTTTGCAAGTTTTCTGTCTGATACAGAGGAAAAAAGAGATAGACTCGTAAAGGACTAATAACTGACTCTTATTCAATCATAGCTGCATACCAATACACTGTAGATCTATGATGATGACTATGTCATGGCTACCAATAATACACTTGTTGCATCTGCAACATTCCCCCAAAATTCTAAAAAAATTTGGGACCCCCCTTTCTCTTTGAATTAGTCAGTTCTCGTCTTGTTTTTAGCTTATTATTTTTTGGCCTTTGGATTTTGAAGCGTCTTCCAGGAATTTTGGTTGCTATCAATAATGGTTTCTCTTGATTTAAATGATCTAAGGAATCCCATCCTGAACTCCTTTTTCTTGCTTTGAAAAATCTTTCAAAGTTTTCTTGTATCGAGAGGTTTTTCTTTTGGCTGTCCTGCCGTTGCGGGTGTTCTTCAGCTCTTAAATTTATTTTCCGCCCCGCCATTGCGGGTGACTTCCGGAACTTGGTTGTTTTTTCCGCCCCGGCGTTGCGGGTGTTTCTCGGATCTCAGTTGTCGTTTTGCGCCGTCTGTTGCGGGGGTTGGTCATTTCGTTCCGCCGTTGCGGGCGGTGGACTGTTCCGGTATGTTGCGGGCATTGTTTTCATGCCGCGTCAGAGGGGGATGAACACTACTGTCGCTGCCATTGCGAATCAGTAAGATTTCCGAAGTGCTCGTCTTCCACCAACTACATGTATCGGAGCCCTGTAGACTGTTGTTTTTCCTCGTTGTGGACAACCGTATACTCTGAGCGTCCGCCGTTGCGGGGGAGGCCGGAATTTTGGTCATCCGACCAATGTATCCGCTGCTGCCCGACTGCGGTTCTTGATGGCATGACCTATGTTTTGCGTTGCGGGTGATTTCTGTACCTTTCATCAACAACCTCATTCGGAGAAGAAGTGTCCTCAATGGCTACATTCAATGACAATAGTGATGAATAAATTGTTGGATCCAGAATTGACTAGGCACAGTGGTGAGGAAGAAAAGAAGAAACAGACCATAGTAAAGAAAGAGGATGATACTATGTTCTCATGGAATGGAGTTTCACTGTTTAACACTGAAGGAAATGATCTCCAATCTCAGCATACACTTACAACCACAAAAGATGAAAATATGGCCATTAAGAATAATGCAATAATGTCAAAAGGTCAAGATTTGAAAAAGGAGATAAAGGGGCAGGCTGATGTAAAGGCTAAAGATGACTCACCTAAAGATATTCAGGGCAAACAGGAAACAGAGCCACCCATTAAACTTACCAAACCGGTAGAAGATGATGAAGAAAGCAAAGCTGGTAAGCTAAAAGAGGAGTTGCCCACCACAAACCAACCTGTGGAGGAAAAGATTGAAGTGATTAAGACAAAGAAAACCAGCGCCCCACCTTTCCTTGTGACCCTTGAAATCCTCAATCATAAGGTGCATAATTGTTTGGTGGATTCGGGATCTTCTATGAATGTTATGCCTCTGATAGTTTGCAAAAAACTCAATGGTCAGATAAAGCCTACTCTTTGGGATGTCACGCAACTTGAAAAAACTAGTGTCAAAGTAGTAGGAGAAATGGAGAATGTGATGATTCAATTGTCTGCAATTAAAAGGATATGCCACTACATTGACATCATAGTAGTAGACATTCCTGATGGTTATGGGATGATCCTGAACCGAGATTGGACATCAAGACTTAATGGGTACTTTGCTTCAGATTGGTCTCATTTGTGGTTACCTCAGAAGGGCAGCCCCAACCTGATTAAGATTCTAAGAGAGCCTTTCATGAAAAACAATGTCACTAAGTTGGGGGAAGAAAATGAATCCGCTGATTCTGTTTTGGGAAACTATCTTACTGAGCTTAAGCTAGAATACCATTCCTCAAAAAAGGCCAACCCTGTAATGAACACTCAGTCTGAGCTCCTTCATCTCCCGCAGACTGAAAGAAATGATTGCAGAATTTTAGATATGGGTTCCATCTCAATAACTGCGCAGTTGGACCATGGTTAGACAATTCAGGTCTGAAATCCAGCTCATTCCTAGTTCTTTAAATTTTAAATTTTTAGGAATGGGCGAATTTTTGTTTGATGATTTCTTTTGTACATAAATAAATTGTTTGTTGCTGATACTATTTTCTGATTTCAATGCTTTAATGTTTTGTTTCTCTAATTGCTTGTTATGCTGCTATTTTCTTATGGTTTTGCTAGTTTTCTTTTGCTTTTGAATAAGAGGAAAACTTTTGGATGCAATGGAAACGTCAGGGTTCTGTATTAACCAAAATCCTGAGCAAAAGGACTGTGTTTTAAAGTATAGAATGTCTTTTAGTAGTTGTATTCCTAACTGGCAGTGCATTCATTTGAAGTCTTACTTAATCCCTGTAAATAACTCAGAAGTAAAAAAGGTCTGAAGTACTATTTAGAGGCTCCATTCACCTCACATATTAAAACAAAAAACAAAAGAAAACCCCAAAGGGGTGACAGCACTAGACCCACGGAGAGGAAGCAGAGTGAGACAGTTTATCATATATAAATGATCCCATGCCATGAATAAGAAAAAGGCTAAAAGCTCTTAAGAGTCACTTCTTCCAAAAGAAACAAGACATATTAGAGCAAAGCTCCAAAAAAGCATAAATCTCAAAGCATAAAGTACCAAATGGACACAAGATCCTCTCCGTCCGTGAATTGAAATATGAAACATATCATTCACACAAAAGGACACTATGGGATAGAGGATCCTGAATTAAAATTCAGTAAGAAAGGCCGCAGAAGGACTCATATCAAAAGAACTAAAGTTCAGAAAACACAAAAGTACAAAATGGCATGGGAATGAGGAACAAAAGGGTAACACTGTTCACTTTTTGTCACAATCCTATGGCGTCGAAGCTATAACCTCCAAAGGGCAGGTAAAATGAACCTCATTTATTTGGCCTCTAAAGAGTTATTCAGACTTGAAACACTGCTGGTGTTACCTTTTCCGGAAATGATAGACTTCTTCTAAGTGTTTTAATGCATGAGTTGTCTAACTTAGGGATACAGACATCTAAAAGGATTCGAGTTTATTCAGACAGTTTTAAGCTAGGAAAGAAAGTTAATCCAGAGATCTGGGGTTCACCAGGTAGTCACCAATTGTTGCGTCTGCAACATTCCCCCAAAATTCTAAAAAAATTTGGGACCCCCCTTTCTCTTTGAATTAGTCAGTTCTCGTCTTGTTTTTAGCTTATTGTTTTTTGGCCTTTGGATTTTGAAGCGTCTTCCAGGAATTTTGGTTGCTATCAATAATGGTTTCTCTTCATTTAAATGATCTAGGGAATCCCATCCTGAACTCCTTTTTCTTGCTTTTCAAAATCTTTCAAAGTTTTCTTGTATCGGGAGGTTTTTCTTTTGACTGTCCCGCCGTTGCGGGTGTTCTTCAGCTCTTAAATTTCTTTTCCGCCCCGCCATTGCGGGTGACTTCTGGAACTTGGTTGTTTTTTCCGCCCCGCCATTGCGGGTGTTTCTCGGATCTTGGTTGTCGTTTTGCGCCGTCTGTTGCGGGGTTTGGTCATTTCGTTCCGCCATTGCGGGTGGTGGACTGTTTCGGTATGTTGCGGGCATTGTTTTCATGCCGCGTCGGAGGGGGATGAACACTACTGTCGCCACCGTTGCGGATCAGTAAGAATTCCAAAGTGCTCGTCTTCTGCCGACTACATGTATCGGAGCCCTGTAGACTGTTGTTTTTCCTCGTTGTGGACAACCGTATACTCTGAGTGTCCGCCGTTGCGGGGGAGGCCGGACTTTTGGTCATCCGACCAATGTATCCGCTGCCGCCCGACTACGGTTCTTGATGGCATGACCTATGTTTTACGTTGCGGGTGATTTAATGGTGAAGATGGTCCGCCGTTGCGGAGAGGGCTGAGCTTTGTTGCCCGACTAAATCTTTCATGTCCACTCCGACTGAGTTGACCTGTCGCACGTGTGAAGTTTTTTATATATACGGTGGGCGGGTTTTGGTTTTTTATTGTTATTTTTTCTCCCAGGCCATCGTAATCCGCTCCGCGTTGTCGACCTCGCGAGTCTTGTGGAAGCATCGTGCCTATACCCGCGTCCAGCTGTCGATTGAAAGCTCCATCGTTGTCGCCACTTCAGTTGTGCACTACTGCCAGGTAGGATCTTCCCCCCCCTTTTTTTTTTCTCGGTTTTGTATGGGTGACTTATGCTGTGTGGAATATTGTCAAGATTACGGCCCGTAGTTCCTTTTCGTTCACATACGGAGTTTTTATACCCACAGCTAGGGTTGTCGTTTTCGTGTCCCCAGTAGTTTGCGCCCACATTTTATCTTTTATTATTTTTGGGGTTTGGATAGCTTGTGCGGTTAGAGAGGGGGTTTTTTTTTTTCTTTTAAAAGCCCACGTTTCATTTACCTCCTCCGTTTTAGTTCGCCCTTAGCGGTAGAGGAAGACACGGTGCAGGCGGCCGTTATGCCGCCTGCACCTGGTTCAGTTCTTGTTATGATGAGATCCTTGAAACGTCTTGGATGGGGTTTTCGCCGGATTTTTCATGGTAGATACCCAGTTGGTCGATTCCCCTATGCGTTTTCCCTTTTCCTCGAGCACTAACCTGTGCCCACGCTGCACTGTTCATTTTTTTCCACCACGCGAAACCCTAGGGCCGTGCCGCTGTTGGTTTTTTACGATTTGAGGGTAAAATGAACGGTGGTGCTGGTAGGAGCACCCTGCATGAAAGGTGATCATGGATTCCCATAGCTTATGGCCGCACCAGTGTAATTACCATATCTGCACGCGGCATAAGCTTTGCCATTTTTGTCCTTGCTAAAACTGTGTATAAGTTTGAAAGATAGTTGCACCTTGCATTTTTGCATTTGTATTGCATGTCGTTTCATTGGTAAAAATGGCATTTTGTGAAATAATGCAAGTTGGATGATAGACCGTTTGATGAGTAAATCCCCTTTAGTATTAACGGCTCATTATATTGCAGTAATAGTCTGAGTCTTTTGTGCTGATGGTTTCAGATAGTCGGGATATAGATTGGTCGTGCATACATGTGAGGGTTTCTTTCTTACTTACACATTAATATAACATAATAGCACATTTCAAAACATTTCATGACTAATTCGATCCTTCAACCTAAAGAGCCTATGTCTGAATATCATTATATTCATATGCACTTGTAAAAGAATTAACTGCTGTATAATGTCCGCAAAGTTGAATTTGCTTAATATCATAATGTTTGCATTGCAGGAAGAATTTACAATGTCTAAAAGGCAGAAGAAGAAAGCCCCAGTGGTAGAGGAAGTACCAGCACCAGACATAGAAGCAAGAACTGAGTACATTTATGAAGACACCCAATGTGTCTCGGGGGTTGAACCTGAAGACAAATGGGGAGACATATACAGGTTAATCTCCCACAGGGAAGTCCCAGATATGGGCCTGGAGGAAGCACCAATTTACACAAACATAGAAAAGTCGGCCATTATGAAGGTTGCCACCAGGCCCGAACTGTTTCCATGCCCCGAAGTGATGAGATGGGTTCTCCCAAATACCAACCATAACTCAATGCTTATATGTAATGTTGATGGCCAGGGTTATGCCACCTCTAGCCCTGGGTATGTGGCCTTAGCTTACCATCTGCCGGAGCCTCAGCTTTTCCTGACAAATGACTGGCTGGACAACCTTAGGATGGATTTTGTAGAAACCATGAAGAGAATGCTCCTGCCAGGGAAGCTATACCGGCAGAGAGCAACTGAGGAATATGACACAGCCAGTCTCAGGCCTCCTTACAGATTGATAGCTTTAATGTTGAATAGGATCTTTGGGAGAGCAAATGGCAGACTATTTAAATTCGAATGGATACCCCTGATGTTCTATGTGGCCACATAAGGCACGGTATTTAACTGGGCAAGTATAGTATCAAGCAGTATCTCCTCTTGTGTGGCTACAGCTTTGGAAGGAGAAGCCAGGAAGAGATCTGAGTTTTATATGAGCTCAATCTTGATAGATTGCATACTTTGTCACCAGCCTTTCCCCGGTCTCCACTGTGTATGGGATAAAGACAGAATGCCTATATATATGGCCTACAAACTTCTAGGGGCTCACCTCTATCACAGTCAATACAGAGAGATCTGTGAGCAGTTCCTTATGCCATTATACACACTCATCTTCCGAAAAGAGTGTAATTGCATGTCAGAAGACGCTATGCTGATGATTGATGAATATGGAGATTACTTTCTGACTGAGAATGGTATGTATATCAGGATGTTTGGAGGGTCAAAGACCCCTTTTCTACTTCCCAAATATGCTACAGATTATATAATACACAAAGAGGCAGTCAGACAAGTATACATTGATGGAGTTGGTCGCTTCTTGTTCCAGTACAAGAAGACTACCTATCCTCCCCTTCCATTCAAACTGGGAAATTATAAATTCGCAAATGTAAGACAAGCGCCTGAGTTCACAGAAGAACTAGGGAGGTTCCGTTTTGGAGAGATGACCTTTCGAAGGAATGATACTCATGGCAGAGTAGCAGAACACTGCAAGAAACACAAAGTGACCTACGAATATAGCCATCATTTTGATAGCGACGAAACTGTCTACAGGATGGCCCCCAATATGACAGCGCTCAGTAAGAGATTCAAACCGAAAGGTGGAAAAGGATCTGAACAAGAGAAGGCTGAGCAGGCTAAGGCTGAAGAAGCAGCCAAAAGGGTAAGAGAAGAGGCCCAAAGGCTAGAAGAAGAGGCTGCAGAGTGGCTCCGGAAAGGAGAAGAGGAAAAGAAGAAAGCTGCCCAGGACGCAGCTGAACGAGCAAAGGAAACCGCCAGAGAAACAGAGGAAGCTGCTAAGCAAGCAACTGAAGAAGCTCAGAGAAAACTGGACGAAGAGCTTCGAAAACAGGAAGCTGAGAAGGTAGAGTTGACACAACAGCAAGCTCCTGAATCACAAACAGAGCAGAGCCAGGGTGAGGAAATCCTTGAGGTTCAAACCCTTCAAATGCCCACTACCATCACTCCTACAACCCCCACGCTATAGTTAGTACCCTTTGCACAGAAAAAAGGGGAAGAAGTCCCTGATTTCAGCACAGTATACTATGACAGGGCTACCAAAAGGATTATGAGGAGAACTGAGAGAAAGGTAGAGGCTGAAGCAATGACCAGTACAATGATAACAGATAAAGCCGTGATGGTCAAGACAGATAAAGATCCAAGGTTTGTCATAAGGGCTGGGAAGGCAGCAATACATGCTACGGAGGATAACATAGACCGAATGATGATCGAGATAGAATCATCCAAGAAGACTTCCGCTTAGCTCAAGGACACCCTGAGAAGGGAAAGAGAGGATGGAAATAGATTGAAAAGAAAATATGAGCATGTGCTTAAAGAAATGGAGGCCACAAAGAGCGAAATCCACGCCATTCAGCAAGAAGCACAAGCGAAAGAAACAACACAAGAAGCCCTAGAAAAGGCACGACAAGAAATTCAAGACCTGAAGAATGAAAAGGAGCAGATGAGGAAAAAAATAGAAGACCTGAAGGAGCAACAGACTGTAATCTATGAATCCAATACTGAATGAGTCCGAGGACTAAATGCACAGCTGGCCTCTCTAACTACGGAGCTAGAAGCAGCAAGGGAACAACAGGTTGACCTACAACCCATCACAGAACACATCCAGGCCCAAAAGGCTAAGGTACTACATCTGCAAAATGATCTAGAAGAAGAAAGATGTCAGATCATCCAGGTTGATAACCGATTAGAAGAGATCCTGGAGACTGCTTCTTACTTTGTTGATAGGTCACAAGATATCCTTGAATTATTGACCACCAGGATGGAAAGGGTAGAAAAGGGTATGGAAGTACCAGCAGGACTGTCAGATAAGAATAAACAAACCCTTCAGCGAGATTATGACTTGATGGAGTTCGCTATCACTACTACAGAGGACCTCAAGAAAACCGTCCAGAAGACAAAGGGACGTTGCACCGAATTTTTCAGGAGAGCCTTAGTCATTTACAACCGGTGTCAAGTAGAAGCTGAGCAAAGGCTACACGAGTTCCCATATCATGACTCATTCATAGAAATTTTGTGTGCATACCACCGTTTGTGTGCAGCTCCTAGAAGAATAGGTGAGACTAAACGCAACTAGGGTCGAGGCCATCAAGAAAAAGGCGGAAAAGTTGGAGATTAATATCCAATTCTTGGATCCCACCTCGTTTGAAGAGCTTGATAGTGAAGCTACAACATGGAAGAAATACTTGGAGAGCCAAGCGGGACCCTCCTCATGAGGGGACCGAGCAGCTTTATTGTAATTTAACAATTTGTAAAGGTTTTTTTTTTTTTTTTTTGAGAAAAGGAAACGTTGGGAATCCCAAAGGTCACTTTGGGCAGCCCAACCATTTTAGCTTTTTGTATAAGAATAGGAAACTTAGAAGAAAGAAGGGGCTTTTTCCCAGTAATACTGGAGGACCTATTGTAAGAAGAACTACATCCTTTTGCAATAAATATTTTAGTTTGCCTGTTGGAGAAAAGCTGTGAAGTTTCCAAATGTTATGCGATGGATGGCCGAAAGATGAACTACTTTATTTTTCAGCTTATGTCCATAAATCGTGAGATCGTTCTAACTATGTGACCTATGTCTTGTTGAATGATTTCTGATTTATTTCGTGGAAAATTCACTCAGAGTAATGCTTGTGTTTCATATAACAGTTAGCTATCTGATTGTTAGAAGATATTCTAGTTCATGTGTTGTAAACATAAATATCAGCTACCTGTAATTGTGTTTATCATACATGGAGATAATGCATTACTCACTAATAATCATTTTCTGGCTCCCCGGGGATAGGTAGTTAGTTTTTTAGATGATTAGTTGTCTTACTGCATGGTTGCATATGTGATTTAGATGTTGTGAACATAAGACGAGAGGTAAGAACCTGCGCAGCACATCGTGTAGTTCCTTGCATCTTTATCACCCTCCATGATTAAGATAGGCACATGCATTGCATACACTAAGTCAAAATACAAATTCCGGTGGACCGGGCCGCAACCGGTAAACCTTTGTTGTTACTTTGACCTACGATAGCCGGACCGTAAACCGGACAGATTCCCTATACCAAACAGTCAGCGGTCTGGTTGGGAAGGCTGATTGGGGGGAATCCCTTACTATTTCCGCCTGCGAATTTCCAGGCCCCAACAGTTTTGGCACTAGAAGGAGGGCCGCCAGTAAAGGCTGGCCGTGGAATTTATTTTCCCGAGACTATCCTACCAGCAAATGTTTTGAAGTTTTCAATCTAGCTCAAGGTTTGAAATTTCGGTTCTATCCTTGAAACCCTATTTCCTAGTGTTACTCGTTCACCTTTGCTCATGGCTGGTAATCAACCTAACCCTTTGCCAGCATGGAGGGCTAGGTCACCTCTGAGCTTAACTCCTCCTTTGCACAACTTGCCTCAAGCCTTTAACAATCTTTTGCCTAAGTTTGACCTTGCGAACCACATTGCTGTAGATGATCACCTTTAAAGCTTTTACCTAGCGTTAGAAGGGTTCAGGGCTGGAGAACATGAAGATGTAGTGTGCAGACTTTTTCCTCATACTCTGAAAGGAGCAGCAGCTTCCTGGTACTTTGGGCTACCTGCAAACTCTATTCCTAATTGGGATACCTTTGAGAGGGCTTTCAGGAGTAAATATACCACTCAGAAGACCCATGCATCATTAATGAAGGGTCTTGGTCTGTTAAGAAAAGAAAAGAATGAAAAGGTACGTAGTTTCACGCAAAGATTTTCATTATACTTAAAAAATTCTCTCAGGTTGACAAGCCCTCAGATAAAGTATTGATTGAGTACTATACCTCAGCCCTAGGTCCTAAGTTGGCCATGTTTGCTAAAATGAAAGTCAAGCCCATGTTGGCAGAAACTTATCAAGAGGCTGAGAGAGTAGAGGATGAAAGTGAGAGTATAGAGGACTATCCTGACTCATTTGAAGAGAAGACCACCGTAAGAAGAGGCTCATGGTTTTTTAAATCTAAAGTAAATCAACCACATGATTATCATGAGATGATGAAAGTGCTTCAGAAGCTGTCCAACCGAGTTGTAGAATTGGAAAAAGAAAGGGACGTTCAGAAAACCAATAAACCATACTATCCAAAGAAAGAAGATAATAATCAATGGCGGGTCCCACCACCAAATGTGGCATCAATAAACATAACAGAAATAGGAGGAGATAATTTCTGTACCTTTCATCAACAACCTCATTCGGAGAAGAAGTGTCCTCAATGGCTACATTCAATGACAATAGTGATGAATAAATTGTTGGATCCAGAATTGACTAGGCACAGTGGTGAGGAAGAAAAGAAGAAACAGACCATAGTAAAGAAAGAGGATGATACTATGTTCTCATGGAATGGAGTTTCACTGTTTAACACTGGAGGAAATGATCTCCAATCTCAGCATACACTTACAACCACAAAAGATGAAAATATGGCCATTAAGAATAATGCAATAATGTCAAAAGGTCAAGATTTGCAAAAGGAGATAAAGGGGCAGGCTGATGTAAAGGCTAAAGATGACTCACCTAAAGATATTCAAGGCAAACATGAAACAGAGCCACCCATTAATCTTACCAAACCGGTAGAAGATGATGAAGAAAGCAAAGCTGGTAAGCTAAAAGAGGAGTTTCCCACCACAAACCAACCTGTGGAGGAAAAGATTGAAGTGATTAAGACAAAGAAAACCAGCGCCCCACCTTTCCTTGTGACCCTTGAAATCCTTAATCATAAGGTGCATAATTGTTTGGTGGATTCGGGATCTTCTATGAATGTTATGCCTCTGATAGTTTGCAAAAACTCAATGGCCAGATAAAGCCTACTCTTTGGGATGTCACGCAACTTGACAAAACTAGTGTCAAAGTAGTAGGAGAAATGGAGAATGTGATGATTCAATTGTCTGCAACTAAAAGGATATGCCACTACATTGACATCATAGTAGCAGACATTCCTGATGGTTATGGGATGATCCTAAACCGAGATTGGACATCAAGACTTAATGGGTACTTTGCTTCAGATTGGTCTCATTTGTGGTTACCTCAGAAGGGCAGCCCCAACCTGATTAAGATTCTAAGAGAACCTTTCATGAAAAACAATGTCACTAAGTTGGGGGAAGAAAATGAATCCGCTGATTCCGTTTTGGGAAACTATCTTACTGAGCTTATGCTAGAACACCATTCCTCAAAAAAGGCCAACCCTGTAATGAACACTCAGTCTGAGCTCCTTCATCTCCCGCAGAATGAAAGAAATGATTGCAGAATTTTAGATATGGGTTCCATCTCAATAACTGCGCAGTTGGACCATGGTTAGACAATTCAGGTCTGAAATCCAGCTCATTCCTAGTTCTTTAAATTTGAAATTTTTAGGAATGGGCGAATTTTTGTTTTGATGATTTCTTTTGTACATAAATAAATTGTTTGTTGCTGATACTATTTTCTGATTTCAATGCTTTAATGTTTTCTTTCTCTAATTGCTTGTTATGCTGCTATTTTCTTATGGTTTTGCTAGTTTTCTTTTGCTTTTGAATAAGAGGCAAACTTTTGGATGCAATGGAAACGTCAGGGTTCTGTATTAACCAAAATCCTGAGCAAAAGGACTGTGTTTTAAAGTATAGAATGTCTTTTAGTAGTTGTATTCCTAATTGGCAGTGCATTCATTTGAAGTCTTACTTAATCCCTGTAAATAACTCAGAAGTAAAAAAGGTCTGAAGTACTACTTAGAGGCTCCATTCACCTCACATCTTAAAAACAAAAAAAACAAAAAAAAAACCAAAGGTGTGACGGCACTAGACCCACAGAGAGGAAGCAGAGTGAGACAGTTTATCATATATAAATGATCCCATGCCATGAATAAGAAAAAGGCTAAAATCTCTTAGGAGTCACTTCTTCCAAAAGAAACAAGACATATTAGAGCAAAGCTCCAAAAAAGCATAAATCTCAAAGCATAAAGTACCAAATGGCCACAAGATCCTCTTCGTCCGTGAATTGAAATATGAAACATATCATTCACACAAAAGGACACTATGGGATAGATCATCCTGAATTAAAATTCAGTAAGAAAGGCCGCAGAAGGACTCATATCAAAAGAACTAAATTTCAGAAAACACAAAAGTACAAAATGGCATGGGAATGAGGAACAAGAGGGTAACACTGTTCACTTTCTGTCACAATCCTGTGGCGTCGAAACTATAACCTCCAAAGGGAAGGTAAAATGAACCTCATTTATTTGGCCTCTAAAGAGTTATTCAGACCTGAAACACTGCTGGTGTTACCTTTTCCCGAAATGATAGACTTCTTCTAAGTGTTTTAATGCATGAGTTGGCTAACTTAGGGATACAGACATCTAAAAGGATTCGAGTTTATTCAGACAGTTTTAAGCTAGGAAAGAAAGTTAATCCAGGGATCTGGGGTTCACTAGGTAGTCGCCAATTGTTGCGCCTGCAACATTCCCCTAAAATTCTAAAAAAATTTGGGACCCCCCTTTCTCTTTGAATTAGTCAGTTCTCGTCTTGTTTTTAGCTTATTGTTTTTTGGCCTTTGGATTTTGAAGCGTCTTCCAGGAATTTTGGTTGCTATCAATAATGGTTTCTCTTCATTTAAATGATCTAGGGAATCCCATCCTGAATTCCTTTTTCTTTCTTTGCAAAATCTTTCAAAGTTTTCTTGTATCGGGAGGTTTTTCTTTTGACTGTCCCGCCGTTGTGGGTGTTCTTCAGCTCTTAAATTTCTTTTCCGCCCCGCCGTTGCGGGTGACTTCTGGAACTTGGTTGTTTTTTCCGCCCCTCCGTTGCGGCTGTTTCTCGGATCTCAGTTGTTGTTTTGCGCCGTCTGTTGCGGGGGTTGGTCCTTTCGTTCCGCCGTTGCGTGTGGTGGACTGTTCCGGTATGTTGTGGGCATTGTTTTCATGCCGCGTCGGAGGGGGATGAACACTACTGTCGCCGCCGTTGCGGATCAGTAAGAATTCCGAAGTGCTCGTCTTCTGCCGACTACATGTATCGGAGCCCTGTAGACTGTTGTTTTTCCTCGTTGTGGACAACCGTATACTCTGAGCGTCCGTCGTTGCAGGGGAGGCCGGACTTTTGGTCATCCGACCAATGTATCCGCTGCCGCCCGACTACGGTTCTTGATGGCATGACCTATGTTTTGCGTTGTGGGTGATTTAATGGTGAAGATGGTCCGCCATTGCGGAGAGGGCTGAGCTTTGTTGCTCGACTAAATATTTCATGTCCGCACCGACTGAGTTGACCTGTCGCACGTGTGAAGTTTTTTATATATACGGTGGGTGGGTTTTGGTTTTTTATTATTATTTTGTCGCCCAGGCCGTCGTAATCCGTTCCGCGTTGTCGACATCGTGAGTCTTGTGGAAGCATCGTGCCTGTACCCGCGTCCAGCTGTCGATTGAAAGCTCCATCGTTGTTGCCACTTCAGTTGTGCACTACTGCCAGGTAGGATCTCCCCCCCCCCCCTTTTTTTTTCTCGGTTTTGTATGGGTGACTTATGCTGTGTGGAATATTGTCAAGATTACGGCCCGTAGTTCCTTTTCGTTCACATACGGAGTTTTTATACCCACGGCTAGGGTTGTCGTTTTCATGTCCCCAGTAGTTTGCGCCCACGTTTTATCTTTTATTATTTTTGGGGTTTGGATAGCTTGTGCGGTTAGAGGGGGGGTTTTTTTTCCTTTTAAAAGCCCGCGTTTCATTTACCTCCTCCATTTTAGTTTGCCCTTAGCGGTAGAGGAAGACATGGTGCAGGCGGCCGTTATGCCACCTGCACCTGGTTCAGTTCTTGTTATGATGAGATCCTTAAAACGTCTTGGATGGGGTTTTCGCTGGATTTTTCATGGTAGATACTCGGCTGGTCGATTCCCCTATGTGTTTGCCCTTTTCCTCGAGCCCTAACCTGTGCCCGCGCTGCACTGTTCGTTGTTTTCCACCACACGAAACCCTAGGGCCGCGCCGCTGTTGGTTTTTTACGATTTGAGGGTAAAATGAACGGTGGTGCTGGTAGGAGCACCCTACGCGAAAGGTGGTCATGGATTCCCGTAGCTTATGGCCGCACCGGTGTAATTACCATATCTGCGCGCGGCATAAGCTTTGCCATTTTTGTCCTTGCTAAAACTGTGTATAAGTTTGAAAGATAGTTGCGCCTTGCGTTTTTGCATTTGTATTGCATGTCGTTTCATTGGTAAAAATGGCATTTTGTGAAATAATGCAAGTTGGATGATAGACCGTTTGATGAGTAAATCCCCTTTAGTATTAACGGCTCATTATATTGCAGTAATAGTCTGAGTCTTTTGTGCTGATGGTTTCAGATAGTCAGGATATAGATTGGTCGTGCATACATGTGAGGGTTTCTTTCTTACTTACACATTAATATAAGATAATAGCACATTTCAAAACATTGCATGACTAATTCGATCATTCAACCTGAAGAGCCTATGTCTGAATATCATTTTAGTCATATGCACTTGTAAAATAATTAACTGTTGTATAATGTCTGCAAAGTTGAATTTTCTTAATATCATAATGTTTACATTGCAGGAAGAATTTACAATGTCTAAAAGGCAGAAGAAGAAAGCCCCAGTGGTAGAGGAAGTACCAGCACCAGACACAGAGGCAAGAACTGAGTACATTTATGAAGACACCCAATGTGTCTCGGGGTTGAACCCGAATACAAATGGGGAGACATATACAAGTTAATCTCCCGCAGGGAAGTCCCGGATATGGGCCTGGAGGAAGCACCAATTTACACAAACATAGAAAAGTCAGCCATTATGAAGGTTGCCACCAGGCCCGAACTGTTTCCATGCCCCAAAGTGATGAGATGGGTTCTCCCAAATACCAACCATAACTCAATGCTTATGTGTAATGTCGATGGCCAGGGTTATGCCACCTTTAGCCCTGGGTATGTGGCCTTATCTTACCATCTGCCGAAGCCTCATCTTTTCCTGACAAATGACTGGCTAGACAACCTTAGGATGGATTTTGTAGAAACCATGAAGAGAATGCTCCTACCAGGGAAGCTATACCGGCAAAGAGCAACTAAGGAATATGACACAACCAGTCTCAGGCCTCCTTACAGATTCATAGCTTTAATGTTGAATAGGATCTTCAGGAGAGCAAACGGCAGACTATTTAAATTCGAATGGATACCCCTGATGTTCTATGTGGCCACGGAAGGCATGGTATTTAACTGGGCAAGTATAGTATCAAGCAGTATCTCCTCTTGTGTGGCTGCATCTTTGGAAGGAGATGCCAGGAAGAGATCTGAGTTTTATATGAGCTCAATCCCGATAGATTGCATACTTTGTCACCATCCTTTCCCTGGTCTCCACTGTGTATGGGATAAAGACAGAATGCCTGTATATACGGCCTACAAACTTCTAGGGGCTCACCTCTATCACAGTCAATACAGAGAGATCTGTGAGCAGTTCCTTATGCCATTATACACACTCATCTTCCGAAAAGAGTGTAATTGCATTTCAGAAGACGCTATAATGATGATTGATGAATATGGAGATTACTTTCTGACTGAGAATGGTATGTATATCAGGATGTTTGGAGGGTCAAAGACCCCTTTTCTACTACCCAAATATGCTACAGATTATATAATACACAAAGAGGCAGTCAGAAAAGTATACATTGATGGAGTTGGTCACTTCTTGTTCCAGTACAAGAAGACTACGTATCCTCCCCTTCCATTCAAACTGGGAAATTATAAATTCGTAAATGTAAGACAAGCGCCTGAGTTCATAGAAGAACTAGGGAGGTTCCATTTTGGAGAGATGACCTTTCGAAGGAATGATACTCATGGTAGAGTAGCAGAACACTGCAAGAAACACAAAGTGACCTACGAATATAGCCATCATTTTGATAGCGACGAAACTGTCTACAGGATGGCCCCCAATATGACAGCGCTCAGTAAGAGATTCAAACCGAAAGGTGGAAAAGGATCTGAATAAGAGAAGGCTGAGCAGGCTAAGGCTGAAGAAGCAACCAAAAGGTTAAGAGAAGAGGCCCAAAGGCTAGAAGAAGAGGCTGCAGAGTGTCTCCGGAAAGGAGAAGAGGAAAAGAAGAAAGCTGCCTAGGACGCAGCTGAACGAGCAAAGGAAACCGCTAGAGAAACAGAGGAAGCTGCTAAGCAAGGAGCTGAAGAAGCTCAGAGAAAACTGGACGAAGAGCTTCGAAAACAGGAAGCTGAGAAGGCAGAGTTGACACAACAACAGGCTCCTGGATCACAAACAGAGCAGAGCCAGGGTGAGGAAATCCCTGAGGTTCATACCCTTCAAATGCCCACTACCATCACTCCTACAACCCCCACGCTGTAGTTAGTACCCTTTGCACAGAAAAAAGGGGAAGAAGTCCCTGATTTCAGCACAGTATACTATGACAGGGCTACCAAAAGGATTATGAGGAGAACTGAGAGAAAGGTAGAGGCTGAAGGAATGACCAGTACAATGATAACAGATAAAGCCATGATGGTCGGGACATATAAAGATCCAAGGTTTGTCTTAAGGGCTGGGAAGGCAGCAATACATGCTACGGAGGATAACATAGACCGAATGATGATCGAGATAGAATCATCCAAGAAGACCTCCGCTTAGCTCAAGGACACCCTGAGAAGGGAAAGAGAGGACGGCAATAGATTGAAAAGAAAATATGAGCATGTGCTTAAAGAAATGGAGGCCACAAAGAGCGAAATCCACGCCATTCAGCAAGAAGCACAAGCGAAAGAAACAACACAAGAAGCCCTAGAAAAGGCACGGCAAGAAATTCAAGACCTGAAGAATGAAAAGGAGCAGATGAGGAAAAAAATAGAAGACCTGAAGGAGAAACAGACTGTAATCTATGAATCCAATACTGAATGCGTCCGAGGACTAAATGCACAGCTGGCCTCTCTGACTACGGAGCTAGAAGCAGCAAGGGAACAACAGGTTGACCTACAACCCATCAAAGAACACATCCAGGCCCAAAAGGCTAAGGTACTACATCTGCAAAATGATCTAGAAGAAGAAAGATGTCAGATCATCCAGGTTGATAACCGATTAGAAGAGATCCTGGAGACTGCTTCTTACTTTGTTGATAGGTCACAAGATATCCTTGAAGTATTGACCACCAGGATGGCAAGGGTAGAAAAGGGTGAGGAAGTACCAGCAGGACTGTCAGATAAGAATAAACAAACCCTTCAGCGATATTATGACTTGATGGATTTCGCTATCACTACTACAGAGGACTTCAAGAAAACCGTCCAGAAGACAAAGGGACTTTGCACCGAATTTTTCAGGAGAGCCTTAGTCATTTACAACCGGTGTCAAGTAGAAGCTGAGAAAAGGCTACACGAGTTCCCAGATCATGACTCATTCATAGAAATTTTGCAGAAGAGGCAACAGGAGGAAGAACCCAAAGTACAAGGCATCAGCGCCATTGATGAACAAACCCTGAAGACTGACATAGGCCATACCACCGTTTGTGTGCAGCTCCTAGAAGAATAGGTGAGACTAAACGCAACCAGGGTCGATACCATCAAGAAAAAGGCGGAAAAGTTGGAGATTAATATCCAATTCTTGGAGCCCACCTCGTTTGAAGAGCTCGATAGTGAAGCTACAGCATGGAAGAAATACTTGGAGAGCCAAGCGGGACCCTCCTCATGAGGGGACCGAGCAGCTTTATTGTAATTTAACAATTTGTAAAGGTTTTTTTTTTTTTTTGAGAAAAGGAAACGTTGGGAAGCCCAAAGGTCACTTTGGGCAGCCCAACCATTTTAGCTTTTTGTATAAGAATAGGAAACTTAGAAGAAAGAAGGGGCTTTTTCCCAGTAATACTGGAGGACCTATTGTAAGAAGAACTACTTCCTTTTGCAATAAAGATTTTAGTTTGCCTGTTGGAGAAAAGCTGTGAAGTTTCCAAATGTTATGCGATGGATGGCCGAAAGATGAACTACTTTATTTTTCAGCTTATGTCCATAATCGTGAGATCATTCTAACTATGTGACCTATGTCTTGTTGAATGATTTCTGATTTATTTCATGGAAAATTCACTCAGAGTAATGCTTGTGTTTCATATAACAGTTGGCTATCTGATTGTTAGAATATATTCTAGTTCATGTGTTGTAAACATAAATATCAGCTACCTGTAATTGTGTTTAGCATACATGGAGATAATGCATTACTCACTAATAATCATTTTCTGGATCCCCGGGGATAGGTAGTTAGTTTTTTAGATGATTAGTTGTCTTACTGCATGGTTGCATATGTGATTTAGACGTTGTGAACATAAGATGAGAGGTAAGAACCTGCGCAGCACATCATGTAGTTCCTTGCATATTTATCACCCTGCATGATTAAGATAGGCACATGCATTGCATACACTAAGTCAAAATACAAATTCCGGTGGACCGGGCCGCAACCGGTAAACCTTTGTTGTTACTTTGACCTACGGTAGCCGGACCGTAAACCGGACGGATTCCCTATACCAAACAGTCAGCGGGCTAGTTGGGAACGCTGATTGGGGAGAATCCCTTACTATTTTCGCCTGCGAATTTCCAAGGCCCAACAACACTGTAAATCCATGATTGACTACTGTAAGAGATAGGTCATAACTGCGAGATATACAAGTAGATCTATGCCTCTCATTTTCAGATATAGAACACAGCCACCAAACATACAATGTGGATCCGTGTCATGACTCTAAATGATCTCCAAACACAACCTGAGCATAGGCAATGATGATGATAAAGCCTAATCACTCAAGGTCTTCATCCCAATCTCCGAACGATACGAATCTAACCATGTGATTACAATGTCTTGACATTGAACATGGTAGAAACCACTTGATTGCCATTCATTGATGTCAACTGTTAACAAGTGTGAGGGAAATCACCATTGATGTCAATTATTCCCAAGGTATCCCAGTACAAATCATCGAATGTGAATAAAGGACTTGAATTCAAACATCCGATGACATCTTTCAATCAAGAGCCAATGATGTAAACTCATGTTGAAAGTGAGGTAACCTGCCATGTAAACAAATGAAAACCATTCCCCTTTCCTTTAATTTCCCCACCTTGAAAGGTGAGTGCCTCTTTTCATTTTTATGAGTCCACAGAGGGTAACAAACACTCGTTGAAGCTCATCAAGTGATGAGTCCATTCTCATATATTTTACGAACCCGAGAAAGGAGGGGTTCGTTCCCGAATAGGGTCTTATATCGTATGTTTTTTGAGTCCGATACAAGTAAACTCATCTGTCATTTCATGTTTAAAGAGTCTGAAATGACTAAGAAGACTCCAAAAAGGGTCCTTTTTCATAAATAAGGCCATTCGGTCCAAAAAAGAGATAACCTACCCCCGACTAGTCGACCGTTCAAATTCTTTTACAAGCATGAACGCAACAAGTTCACTTGGCAATATTTTTGTGTTTTGAGGAGACTGAAAAGAGCTTAAATATAACTCCCGAACGAGGTTCCTTTTTCATAAGCCATTTTTAACGAGTCTAAAAAAGTGAAAAAAGTGGACTTGACACCTTTCTACTGGAATTTTAACGAGCATGTAAAAAGTGTATAAGGATGCTCGGTACTTTTTCAGTTTTCCCCTAAGCCCAAAAAAGACAAAAATGACTTGTATCGGAGCCAAAACCTAGCATTAACCATGAAAAACTCAAAAAACACCATTAAAAACCATTTTGCCAAAACTATAGAAAATAAAAATAAAAACCCACTTTCACTTAAATAATTTGGCTTTCAAAATATATGAATTGTAATGCATTTTTGAAAATCTCAAATACTCTATAAATAGAAAGTGGGGTAAGAAATATTTACCATTTGTGAGCTTTGGAGAGTTAGTTTTGATTGGCAAGAGTTCCATTGGTGGTTTGGCAAGGATATTGCTTCTTCATTGCTTCTTCGTTCACCGTGTAAGAGGTAAGTAATCAACTATTTTCTCTTCCATCTTCTAAAAACATCAATTTTACTTCTTTCATGTTTAGACTCACATCCCTAAAAACAATTTTTATAATGATTTTGAAGCCAAGGTAGAGCATAGGTTCATAAATTTCCAATAGAAATAGAAAAACTATCCATCATTAAGCAATTTCATGGGTTAAAGATAGGTTAAATTATATTTTCCAAGGGTTTTCAGTCGTCGGGCAGAGCCCCAATCGCGCTCTGTCCAGCTGGGACAGGCGGGCCGTAGGCGCCTTGTCCATGACAAACTAGAAAACAACGCGCTGAGTGCTGAAGGTGTAGGCACCGAGGGTGATCTATTGGCAAAAAATACTAGCACCACTGCAGCCTTAAGGAAGAAAAATAAAACCCTAGAATGCTAAAAAGACCAAATTCATGCTCAAGATTTGCTTCAAAATGTATTACTATGTTTTTTAAGCCATGCCATGTGTTCTAATCATGAGATTTGTATGTTGCAGGTGCACTATGGTTATCTAGAAAGAGAGGGATCATGATACTTCCGATGTACAAGCTACTAATGATCCACCTACCGTTGAAGCCCTAAGAAATTACGGACTGCTGAAATATTTCCGTGTGCCTGGTATAAAAGCACACATCTGACTACTTTGAGTATATCATTAACATGTGGGATCCTGATCAAGAACATTTTGTCATAGGGGTCCACATCTTACCCATTGAGATAGAGGATATATACTTTTTGACCGTTCTGTCCATGAGGGGGAGTCAGGAAATCTTATCTAGGGCTTGAGGAGGAGAAGGCTCCTTGGATGACCTAATAGACCAACATTGTGCATTGGGCACAGAATCTCAATCCGGGAAACTAAAGATTCGCTCCATAGTGAATTTCCCATTGGGGACTATGGTATACACTATTGGTAAGGTGGAAGGAACAAGATCTTCCCACCTTACTACTTGGTCTCATATTTTATACACTCTGCAGTGTATGGAGCCTACCATTTTTAACTAGTGTGAGAGAATGCTAGTATGTTTGAAGAAGCAGTTGACCAAATGTAGGAGGGGAACACTGAACCAATTTGGATATGGGGTAGTGGTCCTGTCATTGATGTTACAATGGATTCCACATTTGAGACCACATGTAACTATCATGAGGCTGGAGCCTAAAGATCCTAGGATGTTAGCATGGGTTACAGCTATGCCACGCCTGGGTGAAACGCCTAAAGTTAGCTATGGGGCTGGATTCTTTTGCTGGTTGAGAAACCAGTTGCTTATGATAGAGGAGTATGCCTATGATGGGGCAGATTTCCATCATGATCCAGAGTTGGTTTTACCCAAGGGTGAGATGTGGGACGATCATGGTAAGTAAAGACACCATCCACACTGTGTTTTTGGAATTTTGTATTTTATTTCATTTTTATGGTTTATAACATTGAGATGACAAAAATTGTTTTTGTGTAGACATTGGACCTTCCCGTCCAATGGGGATGTTGCCTATTGCAAGGTGAGTAGGCCCCAGAGACATGATGGTGTATCCCTCCAAGGTTGAAGAGGAGCTTGGAGATGTGGAGGAAAACCTACAACATTTGAATGTGGGTATTCCTGATGTAGCCACAGACAGGGTACCTAGGAGTTATTGGCAACCACACCGTAGGTGTTTCTGAATGGTTTGCTAGGCTACTCCACAGAGTGGCCCAGGCCATTACATGCTATGATGCACAGCAAGAGGATTAGTCTGTTTTGATCTTCTTTTTTGTATATGTATTACTGAAAGCTTCGGAGCTTCATATTTTTCCCTGTGTATTTATGAATTCTGAACCTTTTATGGTCCTGAACTTTTGAGGGCACTGAAAGCTAGGGATGCTTCAGCCCCTTTTTGTATCTCCATGTTACAGTTTATATATATA
>LPNX010401099.1:93760-126260 GCA_001517045.1 Pseudotsuga menziesii
TATATATATATGACAGATTTTTATATTTATAGTTGTGTATGTGACAAATGTGATATGTGAGATGTTCAGCTACTTATGAATTTACATGTTTTGATTTATGTTTCAAATGGACTTTCATGTATGAGCAATATATATATATCCAAAACATAATTAGCTAAGGAATATTCCACTGCATTTAAATGTCTTGGAACGTGTTGATAAGTGACTTGCTCAAAAGACCTCTCTAAAAACCTGACTCTTTAGAAAGTATAAAGAAGAAGGGGATTATAGATGGTGTATACTCAATTAATTTGTTGGACAACCAGCTCAGAGTCGAAGTAAACCCTAATTTCCCTTACATCATTACCTAGGGATTCCGTCAAAAATCCAACCACAGCTTGATATTCCACCAAATTGTTGGTGGAGGGACCTAAAATAATACCCCCTGAACTCACCAGCTCACTTGTAGGAGAGTACAGTACCCAAGCTATAGATGCAAGGTTAAGTGTATATCGATGAGCACCATCGGCAAAACCAATGTCCATGAGACAAAAGACGTGCATAAGTAGGGTGTTAGCACCTCTAGTTTGAACAGCTGAGGAAGAGATATGACAGAGGAGTAATAAAAGGATACATGAACTTGGCTAAGTTTAATATTTTGATTCTATTATTAAATTGTGCATAATGGTTAATTTGGCACGTAATTCGATGGTGTAAAGAGATTGAGGTGAAGATCTGCTAGATAAAGATGTGCAAGAGATAAGGAGAAGCGGATGTGGTTAACGAAGTTTGAAGATCAACAGTGATGGAATGAAGCAAACAAAATCTATGGCTGAGAAATAGTCCGCCGAATAAAGATGCACACATGAAAAGAAAAGGAAGGCTAGCAGAATTTACACAACCAATCTCAATCCAATGGCTTATGTGAAAAGTGAAAACTCATCAACGGTCATTATTGTTTCTGGAGAGTAAAGTTGCGAGATGGTTAAATCGAAAAGGTGGTAGCAGAATGTAAACCATGTTCCACGTGGCGACTCGAAGTGAATTCCGCAGAGAAAAGCAGTTAAGGAAAAACCACTTAATGAAGGCTCTGGAATAGACCATCATATAAAGGTAAAGTTGACTTGGTTTTAAAAAATCATTTTATTTGCATGCTAGGGACAAGCGAAGGAAAAATTCCACCATCTTTCTAAAGTCAACATTGCGTATCTACAGTCACAATCACAGGTAAGCCTTAAAACACTTAAGCTTCGTTCAAAGAATTATCGCTATTATTCGTTATGGAAAGGGAACATGGGTTAAGAGTTTTAAGCAAAGTTCTGGATGAAAGGGAAGAATTTTTCGTTGATAGGGAAAGGAATGTATGTGACCCGGTTTTATCAGTTGGAAATGTATCAATCTCGAAGGAGAGGTTGTGGCAGTGTAATTTGCAGGGGAATGGTGTTTTGAATATTTGCAATTCTTTTTCGTATTATTTCTCTATTGAACAAGCTTTACCGTTTCCAAAATTTGTTGAATGGTGCGCGAACAGTTATTCTCCTTCAGAAAGAGTGGTCATGAGTCACACTACATCGAAAATACTTTGTAGGGTTGATGCGAAAACTGTTCATGGAATAATGAACTTACCTAATAGTTTCCCTGATAATTTTGAGTCCTTAAATGAACCAATCTTAGTAAAAATGTATAAAAATTGTGAAACCGAAGTTAGATGCCAATTTCTGTCCAGCATTCTCAAAGAGGGTTAGTCATTAGAAGGACTTTTTCTACCTTACAATGTTAACATTTTCAAAAAAGATGTACAGTTGGTTATGTCCTTGGTCTGTCAAATTTTAGGTTTAGATGATGATATTCATATCAGTGAAGTTGTTTTAGGTTTCTTATTGAGAATGAGTTCAATTAATCTTGAGTCCCATTTAGTCCATTGTTTCAGTCTGGATGAGTATTTGGCTGAAGTTATCCATGTCCAGTTAGTTTAATTTCCTAAGGTCAAGTTTTTCAAATATTAGTCATACTTATTAAACATGATGTTGTGTTCAAATGTGTTAGAATTGCAATTCATTTCCGCCATTTTCTCTCCAGATCTTCCAAAACAAATCAATATGTTTGAGTTTGTAAATACCATTATGGCTGAGATGTATAAGTTGTTGTTTGATGAAGTATTACCAAGGGTGTTAGAAGAAATGAAACTCATGTTGTAGTCATCCTTGGAGGACAGAATAGGAGACTAGTTCTTATATAAATATTTTACTATTTTGAGGGTGTATGGGCTCACTAGGGAACCATACAAGTTACCTGTTTTTTTTACTCCAAGAATTTTTGCACTTGAGTTCATGAGGCAGAGATAATGTGCATAAGAGGAGCATTTTAGAGCATTCAAAGCAGTCCTCTAATATTAAATTTCCTTTTAAAGTTGATCCATTTATTTTCAAAAACAAAAGTGCCCTGATGGTTGTAGAAAAGTTATTAAAAATCATGGATTTCCAGAAAGAACAAAGAATCAATTATGATCCACATCATATAATTTCTCAGAGGAAGCAATCAAATAAAATCAAACCATTCATTCATCAGGTCATTGAAGGTTTAGAGGAAATAACCAATTTGTCTTGTTTTGAAGAAAGTCCAGGAATTGATGAAAGTAGGACCAATGAGTTGACTGCAGCAGTTCAAGCACCTGATAATCCTATCATTTTGAATAAGAGAAGTCTTTCTGAGATTGAGAGTATGGATGTGGATGAAAATAGTTCATATAAAAAAATTAAAACACACTCTCAAGATGATCAAGTTTCAGGAGAAATAATTTCAGAAGATTCAAAGAGAATGGTTTTGTTCCTGAAGAAGTCAGTACAAATGCATCATTTTTCCTCTGGAGGAGAAGATAGTGTAGAGCCCAGTTCAGTTTTCAAATCCATAGTAGAGTTCATGTCAAGTTATGCTAAAAAAAAATGCAGTCATCAGAGGAAACCATAAATCTACTTCCTCGAGTTAGAATTCTAGTCAATCAAAAGACATCATTGATTTCTACTCGAGATGTGGAGAGGAACACTTTGAATTTTGCTATGGTTAGTGATAAAAAAGTATTTGATATGGAAGTAAGGTTAGATAAAATTAGTGTTCCTGATAAGATACAACTGCATAAGTAGACTAGAGATGTAATTTATTCCGATTTATTATATGCTGTTATGAAAGTTAACAAATTGCAAGCCCTTGTAGATAAAATGGAAGTCCAATTGAAGCACAAGAAAGTAGAAAATAAAGCAAATCTGATCCAGATTAAAAAATTACAGGGAGAGGTTAGATAAAATTAATGTTACCGATAAGATACAACTGCATAAGCAGACTGGAGATGTAATTTATTCTGATTTATTATGTGTTGTTATGAAAGTTAACAAATTGCAAGCCCTTGTAGATAAAATGGAAGTCCAATTGAAGCACGAGAAAGTAGAAAATAAAGAAAATCTGATCCAGATTAAAAAATTACAAGGAGATGTTATAAGCCTAGGAAGTGAACCAGGAAATGCACAGGCCACCAAAAAGATTTTAGAAGAAGAAGACAATACCATCCAGGTATTGAAAAAGAAGCTTAAAATCCCAAATGCTGAACACTCTCAGTCCCCAGAGTTATTTACATTGCAAGAAGAAAAGGATAAAGTTTACCAAGAAATGATGGACTACAAAGGCAAAGCATTGAAACTACAAGAGGAAAAAAGCAGATGGGAAACGGAAAGAGTTGAATTGATGAACCAGATTTCAAAGTTAAAAAGGGATCAAAACGATGAAAAGGAAATTATGGAAGAGCTGATGAGCCAAACTCTTGCTGATACAGATTCATCTCTTGTGAATATTGAAAAACCTTTAAGTGAATTTTCTGCTGATGATCTATTAGTGCCTATGTCACAGGTAAGTCTGAAGGATGTGGACATCAAGGAATTGAAAGAAAAAAATGAGAAGATTAAATTAGAATTGGCTAGGATCATTGAAAATAAGAATAAAATATTAAATGATAAAAGCCAGTTGTAGAAAAAGTTCAATTAGTTGAAGGAAAGAAGTACAGGAAAAGCTCCTCTACAAGGAGATAAGCATATAATTTGGGATACATTATCTGTGGAAGTTACTAAGTTTAGGCACTATCTAAATTTTATTGATGATCAAAGTGCATTAGTCAATTTAGCTACTCAAAGACTAAAGTTGGAAAACGAGACCATGGAGAAGAAGCCTTTAAACACAGCTCAAAATGCTTTAAATTTTTTGAATTCTCTAACATATCAAAAGTTGCAGGAGATCGGAATTAAGGACAGAGTAACTATTGTACTATGGTCAAAGAAATTTATTAACAAACATCAGCTCATGAAGGTGGTAAAAGATAAAGCAAATGCAATGTCTTCACAAATAAATGATTTCAGGCGTGCTTTTAAGGAGTTATTTGAAGACGGCCTCCCTTCTTTCTGGGATGACTAGGGAAGATTATTTTCTTAGGAGCATTATTATATTCTGTTAGTACAAAACCACATGGACCATTCCAAGTTTGAAGACTTGGTAAAAGGACTGAATAGAAATATCATCGTAGAGAAATTGACAGAGGATTTCGAAATATTGCAAAAGTTTTTTATCGTTAGAGGAGGGTTGCCCACAGTATCTTATGAGGCCTATGTGGACCTGGAAGTGTCTATCAAAGAAATGGCAGAATATGACACGCCAAGTGCAGAGCAATGGAGGACCGTGGAAAGATTCGGGAAGACCAAGTATATACTTCATCCTTAAAAATAGGTGTTGCACATCGTGGAGCTGCTTATTCGGGTCCTGTTGTCACCAAGTTGATTATAATTAAACGATCTGTTATTAGAATCGAAGCATGTAGTTTTATTCCTAGTTGTTAGGGATATAGTTACAAAAAAATTTGATTAACAGATTATTTAGTTATTGATCTTCTTAGTAAAAAGTTATTTGTGTATATATTTGAATTTACTTAATGTATTGGGGGTTGGAACCCATATGTTTGATCGATGTTTTTGAGGACTTATGATTTTTGAAATAATAAAGCCGAATGTTGGTTGATCATCAAATATTCCTGTGTCATTTATGTTACAGTCTGTGCCTTTCTTTTCTATGTGATTGTCTTCTAAGTGCTTACCTTCCATTTTGTTTTCTTCATATCTGAAATGTAGTGTTGAATAGTTTTAGAATCCATACTAGTTATGATCTGGCTATTGTCTTAGATATTTCATAAATATTTCTGCTAAAGTTGATATGGAATTCATCTTATGATGCTCTATATTGATGGATTGTTCATGTTTATTTCTTATTCACCTAAAATCAATGAATGACTGTAACTGGATGGTTATCTTTCCTTTGTTGAAATCCCATGTATGAAATATTTGTGATATCTTTATCTATTTGACTCTATTGCCCAATGGTTATATGTGTTGTTTCAACCATATGCATAATTTTAAAGTATTGATTCCAATATCTAGCCCTGTTAAATTTATATTTGAGAGATCCCTCTCTAGAAAGAAAAGCCAATTTCTTTCTGAAGTGGTTTTTGTTGTTACCTTTGGGATTTACCTTTTACAACCTGGGTACATTCTCAGTGATAACATAGGGTTTTATAAAAAAGACACTCTAAATCACACAAAAGACACACCTCTTAAATTCTAAGACACACAACAAACTATAAACAATATTTACAAAGACCCTATGCTAGATGACCTAGGAATAGTATCTTTTGAGGTAGAGCCCATTTCGGGGCTCTCCCAGTGGTATCCTGTCATAATCAACCCGTTCATATGCTCCTTTCTATAAAACACGGCTAACAATGTAGGGTCCATGCCACATAGACTCAAATTTTCCTACCCCCAGCTTGTCATGCTTCTGGTCGTAGGTCAAGACCAGATCTCCTTCATCGAAGGAACGGGGTTGGACAGTCCTATTATATTGAACTTTCATTCTTCGTTTCTGTGCCTCATTAGCTAAGGCAGCATCATGTTGAGTTTCATCAAGTTTATTTAGGTACATGAATCTTTATTTGTCTATGGTAGTGTTGGGTAATAATTCGACATCTAGTTTTAAAGAAGGGATCTCACATTCTATTGGGAGAGTAGCTTCCAACCCGTATACTAACTGGAAAGGTGTAAAACCGGTGGAAGTTTTAATAGTAGTCCTATAGGCCCAGAATGCAGAGAAAAGCTGTAAATTCTAGTTTGACTTGGCCTGCCCTACCATCCGTTGAAGCATTGTTTTTAGTACTTTATTTATCGCTTCAACCTGGCCATTGGCCTATGGATAGTAGGGTGTATATTTATCATGTTTAAACCCTACTTTGATGCTAATCTTTGCCATCATTTTATTTTTGAAATGTGATCCATGATCAGTCACGATGGACCTAGGAATCCCAAATCTTGCAATAATATGGTTGAATAAGAAAAGTGCAGCAGTTTTATCGTCTTCGACATATGTGGGTATTTCCTCAGCCCATTTTGTAAAATAGTCAATAGCCACAATGATGTAGCCATGCCCCCCGGCTGAGGTAGGTCTACAGTGCACGAAGTCTATGCCCCATTTTTCAAAAGGGCCAACTACCACTATGGGATGGAGCGAAGCTGGATGTGTGCATTTCTTGGAAGTAAACATTTGACAAGGTGGGCATTTCTTGACCGTTTCAATAGAATCCTTGAAAATAAAAGGATATAAGTACCCAACATGCAGGATTTTCTAGGCACTATCCAACCTAGAAAGATGACCGCTACAAGCTCCAGTATAGCAATCATTAAGGACGATCTCAGCCTCTTCATGTGTAAGGCAACGATGTAGGATAGAATCAACACCACGGCGGTATAGCATATCATTCAAGATAAGGTAATTTTTATCCTGGTGGCAAACACGGCGACGTTCATCTCAGGAGGTAGTAGGCTAGTATCGTAAGGTCTGGAGGTACAAAATGATGTCTCCATACCATGGATCTGTCATACTAATGAGAAACAATGATTCATCGGGTAAGGAATTAGAGGGCTCTAGATTCTCAGTAGTATGGGGAAGGTCACATATAAGCTCTACAAAGACAAGGGACTTCTTGGAAGTACTTTTGGCGAATTCTAGGTCAAACTCCTGGAGGATCACGATCCAACGTGAGTATTTTTCCCCAAGCACCTAACATGTCAGAACGTAGTACATGGGGTTGGAATTTGCATAAACAATAGTGGTGCAGAGAAAAATATAGTGACAAAACTTCTGGACTGCAATGACTATGGCCAGAGCGAGCTTCTCCACATGTGAGTATCGAGTTGCAGAGTCCAAAAGACTCTTACTAGCATAATAGATCACATGTTCTTAGTCCTGTTCATCTGTTTAAATGAGGACCATGCCTATTGTAAACAAGGATACATCCACATACAAGGAATTATCCCTGGCATAATTGGCTGGTTGAAGCACAGGTGCATGGGTAAGTGCATGTTTCAGATTATCAAACGCATGCTACACAAAATCATCCCAAATGAAAGGAGTATCTTTCTTAAGCAACCTCATGAAACCATGTGTCCTCTCTGCATAATTACAGACGAAGCGATGTAGAAATTTTTCCTTCCCTTGCAAACTTTGAAGTTTAGTAACATTCGTGGGAGCAGGCAGGGCCAAAGTAGCCTCAATTTTCAAAGGATCGATATAGATGCCATATTTAGAAACAATAAAACCAAGAAGCCAGCCAACTTCGACAGAAAAAACACATTTGTGGGGGTTTAGACGAATGTTAAAATGACGACATCGAAGAAATATAGCTCTTATATGATCAACATGGATATCCCGCTGCTTGGAATGGGTAGGCAAGTCGTCTAGATAGGGTTCCACAACATGTTTAATGTCATGAAAAGCATATGACATGGCACGTTGGAATGTCGTGCCAACATTTTTTAAACCGAAAGGTAGTTTATGATAAGAAAAAATACCCTAAGGGAAAATGAATGCCGTCTTGTGTTGATCGGACAGGAGAATCTTAGTCTGATTATAGCCAAAAAATCCATCCATTAAGGAGAAAATGAAGCTTTAGTTATCGATTATTTGATCAATGTAGGGAGTGGGAAAATTATCTTTTGGACAAGCTCGATTCAGGTCCCTAAAATCGATACAAACCCTAATAGTACCCTACTTTTTATTCATAGGGACTATGTTGGACACCCATTCAGTTTGTGGTACAGGGTAAATGAAACCAACTTTCAGAATTTTTTCAACTTCCTCTTTGATAGCGGCTACTTTTCGAGGATGAACATGTCGTAGTTTCTGGCATACAGGCTTGGCATCAGGATAAGTTTTGATTTCATGGACAATGATAAAGGGATCAATCCCAGTCCTTTCTTCATATGTCCATGCGAAGACATATTGAAATTCTTTGAAAAGAGTCGTGTATGTTTGGATTTCTTGAAGGGAAGAGTTCTGTCTTATGGAAATGTTCTCAGAAACACCTAGTTTCATGAATATGTCAACGAGTATAGTTTTGGTAATGTTGCATAAATTCCCTTCAGAATCGACACTATGAGTGAGGATCAGAGACTGAGGGTGGAGGACTATATCGGATGAAACTATGGAGGAAAAGTGGTTTTATACCATATGGAAAGGGGGAAGGAAAGAAGATATGTGATGATAATATTCCCAAGGAATCTCGTCTAACGACATAACTTCCATGATAGACTCATCTGTAGGAAGTGTGTGTGAAAGATAATCGAAAGATGGGTTGGGGTGTTCGATCCAATATGGCATGTGATAATGGTCTGAGGCACCAAGAAATGATCATGGATGGCGGGATCATTGGTAGCTTGGATTGCATTGTACATCTCTTCAAAAGGGGAAAAGGATGAGAATTCATCAGCAATTGCATTTCCTTTGTCTGTACGAGAGCTAGAAATCATATTAATGGATGCAATTTGCGAAACAAGAGGAGGGTCGAAGGAAGGAAAGACTCCCATAAGTGAAGAATATTTGATGAGGCCTACTCCGATTTCTTGATATTGTGGGGTGTTCAATAGCGGAATTCTATTTGCATCATTTGTAATCGTGCTAGGTGTGATGAAGTCTAATTGGTCAACAATAACAATCTTTCCTTGGAATGGGAATTGAACAATCCAAAAAATGGTCGATGCTATAGCTTGCATAGCATTAAAGGAGTAAGTTGTAATCCAAAGGAGCGTCAATGACTTTGATATGAATGGAGACTAACTTTCCCCCCAGTTCTACGTGGATGGAAGGTAGCAGTCCATAGGGTTGAAAGCCGCTACCATCAAAAGCCTTAAGAGTGGTAGGTGAACGGTTGATTTTTGGAGATCCAATGGCTCTCCCGCAAGATAAAGACATAACTGATGTAGAGGCACCCTCGTCCAAAATGGTATGACGGATAGTCTTTCCAGCAATCTTTGTAGCGATCTGGAAAGCTAACTGATGTGAAAGTCTCATATTTAAATCATCCAGTTTGAAAGTGATGATATATACTATTCTCGGGATCCATTGCTCCAAGGGCAGTAAGAAACTTTTTCCGTTGAGTTGGGAAGGTTTGAAGTACCTCTAAAGCTGACATAGTGCAGGGTGCTTGGGTCAAGTATTCAATAATATTATAGTATTGGGAAGCACGAGCATTATGATGGATTATGGACTTACGTAGAGTGCCCTTTGGGGGAAAAAAATTGCTTCAGGTATAGGTTTTTCAGTATGAATACCATTATTAGTAGGAGGTGTGGAAGTTGAGGTTTTTTCAGATGGAATATCATCAGTTTTATTTTCCATAGGAGGGTCATAACTGTGTGCTCTTATATTCAAATTCACTGTTTCACTAGACATCATACAAATTTCATCAGTGGAGGAAGAAGTTTCATTTAAGGACTTATGATCAATTAACTGTTGTTGGGAAGGGAAAGGATCTTTTAAAACAACTGGGGTGGGTGAAGCTTTCAAAAATTTACCAACTTCCTCAGGACGAGGAAATTCTTTTGTAAAATGATCACCTTCGCAGATTAAACATGGGTACTTCACCTTTCTCTTTCCTTTTGAATCGTTATCTGTATTCTATGTTTTATTTCCTTCCTATTGGTTGTCAGGTTTTTTAGATTTATTTTTCCCTTTTTTCTTCTCGCCTAAAGATTCAGTGGATTGAACTGTATTTACTTCAGCGGAAGCAATAGGAGAGGATGTAGTTTTGGCAAGTGGTGCTTGTTGATTGGATGGGGTGGTGGATTGCTTCTTAGAGGATTTAACTGATGTCTGTGTCTGAACTGAACCAAGTATGCCATCAACAGGTGGTTCCATAGCAGGTCTCGAAGGGTCTGTAGTAGGCCGAGGAGCATGGGGAAATAGATCATACAAAGTGCCTGACTGGGAATAAACCAAGTCAATCTAATGAGTGCGACTAATATCCTACTCTTCAATAACAGCACCTCCCATGGCCACATCTCTAGCTATGGGTGGAAGCAAAGACTTTGTGAACCGGTCAGCCAATAACTAATCAGGAATAAGAGCCTTAATCAACCTACATATTCTTCTCTATTCATGGATATGATCAGAGATATGGGTAGATGTAGTTTGTCGAAGTGAGGTCAATAGGTCTGTACCTATTTCATACCAAATTGGTAACTGAAATTTGTCAAAAAAATCCATAGCTAAAGCATTGAAATCCCAAAATGAATGTCGTGGTAACTCAATGTACCATTCAGATGCAATGCCAGTGAGGGTTCTTTGGAAAAGGCATAGACGGATTGAACCATCCATCAAAGAATTGGATGAAAACCAAAGATGAAAAGTCATAACATGGTTTTTTGGGTCCTCACCAGGTTTTCCATCGAATTTTGGGATATCGGAAGGTAGCTTGACTGGGATGGCGGGCCAAGAAGGGTCATGATGAATTGGGTCATTTATCAATATTGACAAGTATGGAAAATCTAAAGTGGCCAAAAATGGTAGTTGTTGATTTGGTTGTGGATACTGGTAATATTGAAATGGCGTTTGTTGACCAGTAGGACCATATGCAGATTGATATATGGGTATAAATGATGCCCGCAAAGCTTGTTGAAAAGGCTGTTGGTTTCCAAAATTTTTGTGGGGAGGGGGTCCTCCAGAAGGTGGTGGTGGTGGTGGTAGTGTCCCTCCTCCTCCTCCAGGTGGTGGTGGGGGTCTGCCTCCACTAGGTGTTAGTAGTGGTCCTCCTCCTCTAGATGGTGGTGGTGTTCCTCCTCCTCGAAATGGTGGTGGTGGTCCTCCTCCTCCAGATGGTGGTGGTGGTCCTCCTCCACCACGTGGTGGTGGTGGTCTTCCAAATGTTCCACCAGGTCCTCTAGGTTCTCATGGTCGTCCTCCGGGGGGAGGTCCACCATATCCTCGGGAAGTATTCACAAAAGTCCCTCTGTATGACGGGATATTTGACCAATTTGGTTTTCCCCAAGGTACAAAATCATTTCCGTGGTAAGGAATTCCAAGATAAATAGCTGCAGGCGGTGGTTGTTGGTAAACTTGATTAACCATAGATTGTTGAGTTCCTAGATAAGTATATCCCCAAGAAGCCATATTGTTGACAAGTTGTGACCCTAAGGGTTGGCCTAAACTAGATGGTGGGGGGGGGGGGGACAACATGTGTATTTTTGGGTTGTATAACTATTACAGGTTGTGCTACAGCTGTGACTTGTCCTGATCTAGGCATATTTCCACTGATAGATAGCATAACTAAAGCTGGGGGTTTCCCCCCAGTGTGAGAGTTTATTGACATGGCTTGATTTGAGGATTGCCCCCCAACCATGAAAGGTATGGAAGGTCTAGAAATAGGTTTAGGATGTGACACTGTAGGCTTGTGGTTTAGACCTGGATTACCTTGAAACATAATTTCTTCAATAGGTCCTAACATTTGAGCTAGTGAATGATATCCTTCAAGCCATGGGTTGCGATAATTCTCACAATAAGTTGGAAGGCCTTCAGAGGAAGGTTTAATTTCTGCTTCAGGAAAAGGGTCTGTATTACGGGGTAATCATTCCTATAAAGTTTCATAATGGGACACAGGTGGAGGATTAATTCTTTATATTCTCTCTGAAAATTTACAAGCTCGATCAAGAGATGCATTAATTCTTCTATGTTCCTCCTCTCCCACAGGAGGATTTCCTGGTGAAGGTATAATAACCCTGAATTTAGTAATGGCTTGGCCCTTGGAAGAGGCACATCCTGACCATAATCTGGTGGGGCAGAAGTATCGCCATGGCCTCCCAAAGGCGGATGTATAGAAACATCAGTTGTAGGAGGAAGTTGGAATAAAGGACTAGCATGAGTAGAGAAATTTCCTCTAGGTGGAGTAAGTTCCATGTGATCCTCTGCCGAAGCTGGTATCTCCACGGTTACCCCTTCTTCCCCTTCCACGGTTGGAGGAGAGTCAAGAGGTAAACCCCGCAACCTACGGGATTAACGCCACGCAAGATGCTCAACCATGGTGGTGGCTGAAAGTCTTCTAACCTAGGTCAAAGAAAAAATCACACAAAAAACACCTACACAAAGCCAAAGGTCACAAGCAATCTTAAATGATAGGAGGGGTTCAAAGTCCAATTTCTCACCATGATTATCAAGACTTTACAAGCTTCTCCTGTAAAGCCAAGATGACCAAGAGGTTAACTCAGTTTGCATAGGGTATCCTAGTTGGGTCTCACGATGTATGCAAGGTACATGGGAGCTCAAATTGGTAGTAGTGTTGTCTAATGCAAAACTGTTCACAAGGGTCATTCCTATATACAATTGAGTACGTGAAATAACCTTTCTATATACCTCAAGGGTACGTGAAAGACCGTTTCTATATACCGACGGTACGTAGAAGAACCACGCGAGTCCCGGGATGTAGTACAGACAAATAACGACAGCTCCTATGCTTAACGACGCCCGAACACGTCTCTATCCTATCACTCAACTTTCTATACAAATTTTAACCTAAATCTACCGTTGATTTTATCTTGATGATTAGGTGAATGTTTCTGGAAATGTTGTCTCCAATAATGTAGATTAACTCTATATGCAACATAAAACACTTCTTTTCGATGAAAACTATTTAGGGTAAGGAGAAAATTTTCTATTTTTCTTTTTTCAAGAACCTTAAAATAATGCCATTTCAACAACACAAACTTGAAACGAGAAATGCAAGAAAATGAAGTTTTTTCAAACAATTTTTTTTTTCAACAAGCACTCAAAAGATATCTGAAAATTTTGACAAAGAAACTAAGCCTCTAGTGTGCATGCAAAATATCTTTGCTACAATGTCAAAAAATATATTTCTTCTAATCTATTTATGCAAAAAAATGACAACTTATAAAGCATAAACAAGAAGAAACTAAAATGGTTATTTTTTGTATTTTTCTGGAAAATATGAGGCACTCAAAGAAGTCTAAAATGAACTAGTTTAAAAGAGACTATGATTTTCTTTTCAAAAGTAAAAGTTTCCAGATATTTTGTTGAAACCAAAACTAAAAATATCTACCATTTTCCCCTATAAAAAAGATCAAGACTTTGGAACTAAGCTCAAAAGAGAATTAGGTTCACAAAGTACTCTCAAACACCAGGCATATGTAAAGAACGCATCAAAATCTCAGAGAAGCAAGCAAACCACACATGATTTTCAGAAAGATAAAAAAATTCTAAATAGAGAAAAGACAAATTTTACAAGGAGTTTTTGAAGCCTACCTTAAAAGTCTAATCGGTGCACTCAGAATTCAGGACACAGGCACCTACGGTGCTCTAAAAAATGAAGACAGAAGCACCCTGGACAATGGACGACATTCTGTCTACTGAAGGAAGAAGCGCCCTGGAATGAGGGCGATGCTCTGTCAGTCAAAGGGAAAGGCGTTCTGAATTAAGATTGATGCTTTGTCAGCCACAGAGAGGTGCGTCAGCCAAACAATGTACTGAAAAATTTAGAACTGCAGGAGAAACAGAAAAGTCTCAATTGAACTAAAAATAGTAAGAAAAGCAATTGCCTAGAGAACAATTAAAACTATAATCTAGAACCAAGGAAAATTATCATAAATAAAATGAAAGGAGTATCTTACCTTGCAGACTGAAACGACAAAGGGCAGAGAGAAAGAAAAAATTCACCAGTGGAATGGTTACCAAAGAGTTGTAGATCTGACTAGATATGCACTAGATCTGACTGGATCTTGCCCATATCTATTCGATTTTTCTTTCCCTAGCGGAGGCGCCAATTTTGTTACTAGGAATTCTCAACCAGTGCTGACACTGTCGTTGTTCCTCTGTAAGGAAAAACACAACTACATAACAAAAGAATCACAGCCACATATCCTTCCCTTGAATAGTCAAATCAATTAACATAACACATCATATACCTCAACCATAAACCTTTTTATCTTCTCTCCGGAAAGTCCTTGTGATGATTCAATACCTGCAAGACGGATCACAAGACAAATGAAAAGATGAGAGCATCATGATAATCAACTATCCATATTGGTGATAAAGGAGTCCAATAATATTTAATCACAAACACAATAACCAAATATAGGAAAGGGAAATGTTTTTGTATTAATAATGGGTGAGAAGAAGTACAAACAAAAGCCTTGATGTTGACAGCTTCTGTCCCAACAAATGTCTACAAACTCCAATGAAGACCTCTCTAGCTATAAGCTACCTCTACTTTGCCTCTATCCAGACTTCAAACTAGCAGCATAAGGATGCTTTTTCTGATCTCCTCCACTCTCTTCATAGAAGCTCCATTTATAGGACAAGAAATCATAGGATGACTTGACAAAAGGATAGAATAGGATCCCTATAGGTGAGGGAGGAGAATGCCACATCTCCCAAAACCAATTTCACGAAGGATCCCGTATGAAATCTTCTAGAAGCTTCTTTTTTCCCCTTTTAGTGACCATCAACGCTTTTGGGTAAACTAGACAGAGTGTCGATTTAGGGTTTTTCCTACTAAAAAAGGATAAACGACACTTTCTGCTCAACTGATGGAGGCATCGACGACGCTCTGTGGAAAAGGTGAAAGGGCGCTGTACCTTCTAGGTCAAGGAAAAAAATGGTCAAGGTGATCTAGATCAAGATTTTTGAGAGGTTGACAGGCAAAAAGAAAGTCATCTAAATGCTAACTAGGAAATGCGAGATTTTCATGCGCAACAAACAACTGTCAAAGAACTATTGTAAGGTACCATACTGTTGCGATGGTCCAACTTCTAACGAAGAATCAAAATCTATTGTAAGGTACCATACTGTTGCGATGGTCCAACTTCTAATGAAGAATCAAAATCAAAAGGCATGCCAAAAATAGGTGTCTTACAAGGATTTCTTCCAAGCACCTTATAAGCCTAGAAAAAGGTATCTCTCTTGGTCGTGATATCAAACTTTGCTTTCTTCTTGCCATCCCATCACACTTGTGGTCGTGTTCCATCTTCTCCGATCGTCGCACCTCCTCGAGTGACAATTACGGCATCAACATCCTCTGTTCGCGGCTCTGCTAGAATGGTCACAACCGTCGACCCTTGATTTTGGTTTTGCGGTGGACGCTGATTTAGAGGTGGATTCTAGTTGACCGATGGATTCATAGGCTGATTTATATTCTGATTTTGTACTAGAATTTGGGGCTGACCTTGATTCTGCAGTTGCCATTAGTTTTGTATTTGATTCTGGGCTTGGAATTGGTTTTGATTTCATAATAAAGGAACATTGTTGACTTGTCATCTCGTAATTAACTGAGGAAAATTTTCAACAGTATGATCATTCACTACGCAGTATACACATTGCAAATGGGGACAATCCCTCTGGTAGTGGCCAAATGTCCCACAGTTGTAACACTGGATTGATGCATGACCTCGTCCTCCTCCACGGCCAAAACCTCCCCTTCCATTGAATCCTTCTTGCTGCTGATATTGTGGTTGAGCTACTTGTTGTTGATACTGTGGTTGCACCATTTGCTGTTGTGGGGGATTCAGCTGCTGCTGAATGTAGTGTGCTGCTTGGACATACTGTGGTTGTGGCATAGACATTGGGAACTGGGTGTACTGCAGTTGCGGCGCAAACTACAGCTGCGGTGCAACCTGCGTCTATGGTTGTGACAAAATAAATTGCATCTGTGGTGGCAGTGTATACTGGACTTGAGGTGGTGGTTGTATCACCTGTGGCTGCGACACCATGTGAGGATATTCACCTTTCAATAAATATGAATCATATGTCCGCTCTTGAAGCAAATCATAGGCGCGATAGTCCTTATCCTCGTGCCCAGCTGAGCAACAGAAGGTGCAATATAAGCTTCCTGTATTTGTAACCATTTTCTACATGTAGGTACAATATTCATGTCAATGCCCATATACTTGACATATGCGACACCATGGCACACCACCGCAACTCAATGGGTTCGGCGCTCCTGAGAGTAGATAATTTAGGAAAGAAGGACAGGTATCTTTCGTGTGTCCATCCACATGACACCGAGTGCACCACAAGTCGTCATGTTCATCTTTCACCTTCTTGATATCCTACAATTGAAGTGTTAGGTTCGCTAGCTGTACCTAGATTTGGTTCATGCTGACAAAATTTTCTCTGACAAGTGAAGCCTCCAGCTTCATTGCGATTTCCAGAGCCTCGCTATGTGTCGCGATCTTTTGTTGCATTAATGGGTGTTGGATATGAGGGACCAGTGCCACAATGAACCATTCTTTGTGTTGGATGTCACTCATATCGAGGTTGACTCATGCCATCAACGTCTTAAATCTATGATCAAAGTACCAAACCGTCTCATTAGGGAATTGTTTTATTTCCTTCAACTCCATAATGTACTGTGCTTTAGATTTTGGTTTCTTGAATTCTTCAAGCAGTACCTTCCAAATCTCATCCAAATTCTTTGCAATGTTCCCTTGCAGAACCTAAATGAATCTCATATACCAATCAAGCGCACAACCCTGGAGGGTGGTCACTAACTGTTCTTTCTTTACATCATCATCTGTAGTCTATCTAGCAGTCCAGACTGCCTCACATAAGAACCAATATTGTTTTGGGTCATCAGTGTCATTTCCATGGAACATAGGTAGCTTCATATCGTCTCTCGCCATCCTAGACCTTCTTCCTGCAGATGCTACTTTACTACTGGATGTCGCTTGGCACATTGGACATGTCAATGTAGATTGCATATATTTTCTTGACGGTGGAGTAGTGCACAGAGGTGTGGACATGTTGCTACCAAGGTTTGACCTTTCTTCTACCTTGGGCAAAGCCTGGGTCTACTCATCCTCTTCATCATTGTAGGGTTTCTTCATCCCATGTGGTTGTCCTTCGTGGTCTTGCATTTCGATCGCAGCAGTACCTTCCCCTGTCCTCTACCTCTTCTGTACTCAAAACCTTGCTCCTCCCCTTGTATAACCACTCTCTTCCTCAGCTGCCTCACAGTCTTGTCGAAACTTATACCCATCTACCCCTTATCTTTCCATTCGTCGACCCTTCTATCGCAATGTTCACAGCCTCCGCACACTATATTTTAACTACTCGAGGTGCATCTTTAGTATGCCCTTTTCACAAACTAACATCTTGATTGACAATTTCAGAGATAGCAAGAACCTACCTCGTGGTCCATTGAAGAATTCTTGTTCTGATTTTTTGTAGGACTTGTTGGTATCAACCGCAAACTTAGTGATGTATCCTTTCAAAATACTATCCAACCAATCTTCGATAGCCCAGGATGCCTTGTTATCCGTCTCTTGTAGTTCCTGAATTAGCTTAGGAGTCTAGGACATCGACTCTCCTCCTTGGGATTTACGCTTCTTGCAGGTGAATCATGCCAACCACTCGTAGAATATGATGGTAAACTCACAGAAAAACCATTCATGAGGACCATCGTGAATGTATCTTGCCAACCATGCATTTGTCGTCAACTTTGAGTTTTGGTTCTCGGATTCAGTGAACTCTCGCAGTCTTAGGTCGAACCAATATTGGATATCTGTTTTCTTCGGATGCCACACCATATCCTCCTCTCGGCCGCAACGAGGCCTCGACAACGAAACCATTTGTTGCCCAAAACCCACCAACAAATCCTCATCGATAGGGGTTCTCATTCTGTTGACTCCCAACCAGCGCAATCTTCCTAAGCATTGGCCCAGACAGGTTTTACCTTGCCCGGCAACACCCACATAGTAGATGAAGTCTCAACTGAGATGTTCGAGGGAGAGCTGTCGAAACCAATTTTTTGGCAGTAAGGAGGAGGATCGAGGCATCAACGATTTATCAACATAACTATCGGATCTAGTAGACCCATTCATCAGATATCACAACATTCATCACATATCTACCATTACAACCACATATCTAACAGATTGCATCATCCATCTATTCATCGCAACAGTATCACATTCTTCATTCATAAAATATAATCATCAGACATTGAAATTTTCCCTTACACGGTGTCACGTGACCTTGCGCAGGCTCTGCGGTGCTGCACAACTCACTTACCGCAAAACCCCTGCCAACAAGCCTAACCATGATTCACCTTTAATTCAACCATGGTTAACTAATGTCAACCATGATTATCCAATGAATTTAGGGTCAACCATGGTCAACGAAACTCTCTGATGGTAAACAATGAGATGTGGTCAACTATGGTTAAACATAATCAACTACCTTTGACTAAAGTCAACCATGATGCAATCATAATCAACCAAATTCAACCACATTCTAGCACATGGGTTGGGGTGGGGGTTCAAGAATAGTTAACCATATGATATCGAAGTAAACTCATGTGTAACCCATAGTTAATCAATATCCAACAAGGAAGTCATGGTCAACCAATAGTCAACAAGTCAACCACAATCAACCGATAATCAAAAGACAACCAAATTCAACCATGATCAACCATACTCATAGTTCAACCATGTTAAGCATTAACAAACATGATTTACCCTAGACAGTTATAGTCAAACAAAGCAAACCAAAATTCAACCATGCTCAACTAAAAGTCAACCATGGTTGACATTGTAAAAACCATATTGAACCAATAGTAAAACCATAGCCAATCAATAGTGAACCATGTTCAATCATAGTTAGTCATACTCAACCATCGTTGACATAGTAAAAACTATAGTCATCCAATAGTCAAATAATGGTTAACCATAGTCAACTAATAATCATCGATAGAAAACCATTTTTTTATGTATTATTAGTAAAAAGATTAATCAACCATATTCAACCATTATTGACATAGTTATCCAATAATTAACCATTATGATTCACATAATAGTCAAACCAATAATTAGTAATTGGTTCCTAATGACTAATAATTCGCACCATTTTTATTGTAATATTTTATTTATTTGAAATAAAACCATGATGTTAGCAAATTGATCTTCACCACTTGTATTTCTTTCCTAATAAATGAAAATAATGGATACTTAATTATCAACAAAATAATGAATTCTTAGTTATCAATTAAAAGTATCTAACACTAATTTTAATATATAATTATTGAGTTGACACCTCAAATATAATAAATCTTAAATAACATTTAATTATTAATTTAACATATGACATTTAATTATCAATTTAAGATACTATATTTATATAAGTAATTAAAGTCAACACTATCATTGCAAGATGTCATTCACAACTAGCATGTAATACTTTCCTTCAATTAAAATAAAAAAAATTCTTAACCATTAAACACATTCAAACGATTCAATAATTATAAATTAAATATATTACATTGAATTATAATATTTAATTATTAATATTCTGAATAAATTTAATAAATTTAAGATACAATTACACTTCCTATTTCTAAATATTTAATTATCAATTTAATATACTAAATTTAAATTAATATACCAAATTTATATAAATAATTAAAATAACTCCCCACGAACCATGCTATTCACAACTTGCATTGTCCAAATTGTCTTTCACACATATTATTATTGTTTAATATTTATTTTTATTCAAATGTATCGAAAATGCAAATAATATGTTAAATTTATATAAATAATTAAAATAACTCCCCCAAGGAGAAGCATGCTATTCACAAACATATTATTATTGTTTAATATTTATTTATTATTCAAATTAAATGCATCCAAAATTCAAATAATAAATAATTAAAATAACTCCCCCAACTAGAACCATGTTATTCACAACTTGCATCGTTTAAAATGTCTTTCACATACATCTTATTATTGTTTAATATTTATTTCTTATTCAAATTGAATGCATCCAAAATGTCATTTACAACTTATGTGATGTTACAAGAGCTGCCAGGTGTCGAATATGTGACGTTGTTGGAGGCGCTGAGTGTTGTTTATTGTCCCAAACTGAAGTGGAGTGTTGGAGTGACGTTGGAGAAGCTGAGGCAACGATTAGAGCAACGCTTCGAAGTCTACGATCACGAGGAATTTGTCTATGATGAAGGGGAATTTTACCCAACCCACAGCTGGTAAAGGGTGGAGAAATCTTCAATTTTCAATTAACGGTATTAAAGTGGTGGTATGATTTATAATGTTAAAGTGGTGTTTGTAAAAAAATTAATTTTGATGTTTGATAAATATTGATTTCATGGTGTATGGTGTAAACCACCTAAACCAATCATAGGTAGATTGAGACTTTCTGATGCAAAGCACCATAAAATAGCAAGTGATATTTTATGATGTTTGATGCAAACCACCAAAATCAATCCTATGTGGATTGAGACTTTCTTATACAAATCGCCATAAAATAAGAAATGATTAAAAAAATATAAATCACCTTATCTATATAAATGTGATTTATATTTAAATGATTAAATTATGGGTGTTTTATTAGAGTAATAAATAGAGTAACATACTTTATGATTATTTACTTAGTGATTAGATGATCATATTTCCCTAAAATAAGTTGTGTTTATTTTTCTAAATTCGTCCACTCCTTACTCATGCTATTGATCAAGTGATGGACATATAAATTCTGCATTTATATTACATATAAATCAAATGATAAGAAATGGATACTAAGTTTTGCTATCATAAACCTGTATACTTCCTACATAGAGAATATGTACATATATGTATGAATAGATATGCTTGCATCATTATTAAACTGAATCACAATGTTGAAAGCGAAGTTGATTTCGTTATAAGCAATAGGTGTGTACATCTAGTCTTTGTCCAAGTTTAGGAACTGCAAGCAAAGGTCCACATCTTAGGCGTATTGCCTCCCTTAGAGAGATCCACACCTTGGGCGATGTCGCAGTGCTCTACACAATTTTTCCACAGCCCTAAGAGCAGTACAAGAGTTGAAAAGGTTGCGTCAAAGCAAAATAGAAAAGGTTTCTGGTGTGTTCCTCACTATTATTACCTCCGTGACAGAGGGTATCCGAGTGGATGATACAAATTTAAGAATGGAATGACATTAAGGATAGGTGGGATCCATGAATCTATTGCAACTCGTATAGCTTTAATTGCACTGGAGTGATGGATAGATGCAAAAGTGTTTCCTCCCCCACCATGCCCATTTCTTCAATTAGTATATTCTTAGTCTCCGAAGAAACATGTAAATGAAAATGCTCATAATCAAAACAAACCCTACCAAAGAATAATGGATAGATGCAAAGGTGTTTCCTCCACACCATGCCCATTTCTTTAATGAGTTTATTCTTCGTCTTCGGAAGAAACATGTAAATGGAAATGCTCATAATCAAAACAAATCCTGCCAAAGAATAGAAACAATCTGAATTTTCATCTGGCAAAGGATGGCGAGGAATCCTTGCGCGATGATGTATGTGAATAGAACTCTGCCCAACTGATCGTATCTCCAAAGGGAAAATCTCAATTGAATCCAACCATGCAAGAGGACCCCATGACCATGTAAAAGATGAAATCTTGAAACATATAAACAAATAAGTAATACAATAAAGGATGTGTATCCTTTTGTCAGACTTCTTTCTCCAAATGATCCAAATTTAAGCCATAGTATCATGGCTATTATAACCTACAATAAATACAAAAATAAGTTGTCAACACTAGGCTTCATAAGTAGAATATATAAATATATGGAATATACTATTAAAAAAACAAAAAATACTTCTAAAGCTAGATCCATAAATCCATTACTAAATTGGATTTACCCAAATGCTTATCTCCAATATTAAGTACAAATATACATGATTCTTGAGAGTATCAAATGAATCAATGATCATGAAATTTTTTTTGATAAATCCATCTAGTAACTACCAAGAAACACTATTCATTGAGGTGCAGAATCGAACAGTTAAACTGAACAAAAAGCACTTGCCTGAGAGATCAACTTTTGAATCCCTCCCTTCGTGAACAAAATCTTTCTTCTAACCGTGTCAACACTGAAACTAGAGACCAGCGTGGTGATCACATACGCAAGCCCAATAATCGCAGAAGAAAACATAAAAGCATTGGAACAAAACTAATCATCTTAAAGAGGACAAGACCATAAAACATGATAACATTGATCCCCGTCATTTTCTGGAAAAAGGTATGCCAATGGCCATAACCAGATGAGGCCAATACTTTCTCCACAAAATGTTGTTGAACGAATGCTTCACCATCTTCAAAGCTTCGCTCGTCTCGATCAAATATTCAAATTCCTCTTGAACATTGGGCGTCCCTCGAATCTTTTCCAACATAGCCTTGGTCTTCTCCGAACAACCTCTCTCGATTAGGATGTTGGGTGTGTCTGCAAGGAACAATAATCCTATTATTATGATGAGTGCGGGAAAGGATTCCAGATCCAAGGATACATGCCATCCCCAATCTTGAATTTTCTAGGTGCCATAATTAATGCAATTGGTAGCCAAAATCCTAATAAAATCAATTCTACTTGATGGCTTCTTCTAGATTTTATAACATGCAAAACAATGCAGGCTTAAACCATCTAGGAATGGTATTTTATCCTGGAATCTATGTGGATAATATCCTGGCCAGTGTAGCTAAGTTTGGGCGTTAGCTCTTTGGGATTTCATTTAATTTTTTACCTTACCAAATCTCCAAGGAAGAAAACCCAATTTGAGCCTAGGGGTATAACTTCATACCTGGAATGCAAATCTCCATTTCGTGTTGTCCATGGGCACCACCAAGTTCGTCGAGTACCTAGGTAGAGAATGAAAAAGACTCTCTTAGTTATAGAGTTGAGGAGCTGTGAAATAAAATAAAGAAACTAGAAGAAAATAACATGTAATATTTTACAAGGAAATTGCATGGGGAGGCTCATGATTGCAGAAATGGAGATAGCACGATCTCGTAGGAAATTCCTTTAGTTGGAACCCTTAGTGAATATGGATTCAAGAGTAATATGAATAAAAAGAAATCTAATACTAGAAACAACAATGTTAATAGAACTTCAACAATGTTAATAAGATTAATATGTTTGGAATAGGCTAAGAGGTGTATATTTCACAGATTGATAATATTTTTTTTTCTAAAGAATGTGTCAAATAGAGAGATTCTAAACATATTAATCTTATTAATATGATTGTTGATAATGAACACATAATCATATCTCCAAAATATTAAATATATTAATAATATTGTATTACAAAATAATTTAAATATATAAATTTACCATACAATTATAATAGTTATAATGCTAGATAACCAAGGAAATAAGATGATTTTTTAAGATGAATAATAATAGTAGTTCAAAGATTAAACTTTATAGTATTTGAATACATAAGAAGATCATATATATNTCAAAACACGGATCCCTTGACTTGGACATATCTCAACCATTAGATTTTTTTTTCATATACAACCATAACAACTACTAAGCATAATAGCTATAAAGACCAAAGTATAAAACCATAACAACCCCTAAGTTCAAAATGTAATAAAAATCACCTATTTTTAAAATCTAGTTTACTATATTCGAAACGAATATTAAAAAAATAAATAAATAGAGTATATATATAGATAGATATATACACACACATACACACATGAGTTTTGAGTTTCTCTTTAATAAAGCTATAAAACTCTTTTGTATATACCTTAATTTTAAAATTTCTTAAAGACACCTAAAATGTTGGTTTACTATATTGAAAATAAATATCAAAATTGAAAAATGTTGAGATTATAAAACCTATAAAACTATAACATTCATAAGATTTCAAAAATAATATTTTTATCTAAGATTCTTAAGCTTGATGAAGGAAAGTATTATAGTTGACAATACCACCATAAAGAATAAGAAAATAATCTATAAATAATTAAATAACCATATGGCATATATGAAGTTGATATAGAAATTCAAACCCTTAAAACAATACTTGAAAATAATGTAGTTCAAAATTTAGAATGATAACAATTATATCTTATAATTTTGAGATAGACTAGTGCCATCTTTTTTTTTTATCTTTTTTTTGACACCTCTTTGAAAATCCTTCTTGAAGCTCAAGGTGCCTTCAACAAATTTAAACATAGCATATATATTATTTAGAATATGTAATTCATGTATCAACAACATTATTTTCCAATTTTAAAAAAATTATTAATATATATTAATTACAGAACAAAACCACAAATTGTTCAAATCCATTATCACAAATCAACAAAATACAACAATTTCAATTCCATCATAATGGATATCAAATATTGTCATCCGATTTTATAATATTCGTACCAAATTAAAAAATATAACATCGCAAACTGATCCTCCTCGAATGCACAAAAGCTTACATTGTGGGACGTAGAAGCGGAATAATAAAAGGAAACGCTCTTAAGATGGGAGAAACTCTCAACGAAAGCGGTCCACCCCTCAGCTTACATATTTGGCGTATTAGAGAAAAGACTACCAGCACTCCAGGCCTCGTCGTCTACTCAGACTGCAAGCACAGATTCTGTAAAAGATACCGAAGCCAGACATCTGAAAGAAGTGGGATTAGAAAGGTGAGTCACTCTCAGAATTTTATTGTTTGCATATATGCCATTCTGAAAAGTAAATCTTTAGATTCACTCATTCATAATGGAATCTGACCAGGGAAAGAAAGTTTGGGTGGCCTAATACATACTCATTTACCAAGGCTATGGGAGAAATTGTAATGGGAAATTTGAGGGGAAATCTAACAGTGGTCATCCTAAGACCGACCATAATTGAAAGACTTTGGCAGAGCCCTTCCCTGGATGGAATGCATAAACCAGAATACAGGTGTTTTCAAAAGCTTCTGGGATTCATAAATATTAAAATGCAGGTCTATATTTCCCATCTATATATCATACATCATTTAGCATTTCAATGTTTCGAATTAAGTTAGATATACATAAAACGATACTCGATCAAAAAGAATATCAAATCCTCAATCCTAATATACATTGATTTTTTTGGACATCCATAAATATACTGTCGTATAACAGTAACAATTTATATTTCACCATTATGCGTACATGCTCTATCATGAACAAATAGAAAAATATTAAATAAACCTAAACAACAAAGAAAACAAAATACTCCAAAGATGGCCTCTTCTAAAACCGTACCTTTAAATTCCAGAAAGTGTGACCAAGAACACACAAAAATTGATTAAAATTTTACCAATGAATATTTTTTTGATCTTAGGTTTGATTAATTTATATCCACCACATATTTATTTAATAAAAACTATTAGGGACATTACTAGTTTATTAAGAGTTTGGAGGAGTTTATTAGGAGTAAGAACCATTTTATAAGGAGTTTGACTCTTACATGAGTGCATATTAGCTAGAGTCCTAGATGCCAAATGCACTTGGACTGATCCTTAAGTGATTAGAGTTGAAGTTAAGGTAATAGTTGTAAAATCATTGGACTATTAACTAATAGATGTCCTAATAGTTAAGCTACTAGTTATCTAATATAACTTTGATTAGAGTTGAATTTAAGTTAATAGTTTTAGAATCATTGGAGTTAAGCTAATAGTTGTATCTAATAGTTATCCATAACTCTGATTAAAGTTGAAGTTAAGCTAATAGTTCTAGAATCATTGGATTTAAGCTAATAGTTGTATCTAATAATCGAATAGTTGCAGATGATTTTTAATTTGTAAAAATATCACTAATTGTACTTACTACTTGTTATTTAAGATATTTTTTATTTTTTTGAAATTATTAATTATTATTTTTGGAGGATGCCCATATAATCAATCTCGACGGTATCATTCTTGTTTAATCTTGGACGATGCCCATAGAATCAATTTGGACAGTACACTTGTCTCATTCTCATCGGTAGATGAAAAAACATAGATGGTAGTCCTGTTTCCGCCTTTCACACACATGGGGGGGAACGTGGTAGAAATCTTCAAGCCATTAGGTGTGTCCTTGGGGGCAAGTCTCGAGTCAAGGCTGTCACCTTGTTCTTGACTCCTCCGTTTAGGCTTAACTCCTAACGAAGCCAAGGGGGCTAGACCCTATTAAGTTACTACGGAAAAATTATTTACTATGATGATGTTAAACTGAATGAGTTACTTAGGGGTTTGAAATTTAACCATAAAAAACCATAGATGATAAGATAAAAAAATGAGCACACAAAAGCATAATTCTGAGACACAATATATATATATATATAGAAAGAAAGAAAACAACCAGTGCATTAAAATGGAGTCATAAAATAATCAATGTACTTGCATGTGCTTGTAGTGAATGTTTTGCGATTGCCTCTTGGTACGTTTTAATTTAATGTGAAATATGAGTTGATTAAAATTAGGCGAGGGAGGGCAGACTCCAGATATACCCGAGGGGTACTTGAAGTACGTCCAAAAATAAACTTTCATGGCTACCCACAAGGAATGTATGGGATGAATGGAGTCTCTGAGACTGTGTTCATAATACACCCTAAGGTGTAACAGAGATCGATGCCCCGAGGTCACTGTCTAGGAGTTCCCACTTTCTTTGGGTATTTTTCCACCGTTTACGGTTTGATCGAGGCGTTGGATTTTTGCCTGATGGTGGTTTATTGGGGAAGGTGAAAAATAATTAATCTAGTCACTCACGTTATTTTTGATGCAGCTTGACTGATCGAACGAACCACAGCCAAGTGCAGAGCATACACACCGGAGTCTTGTCAATTTTAGTAAATTTTAAAGGATGAGTTTTTTAGAAAGAAAAACCTTCCAAGAACCTCTTTTGGTCCAAGTGGACCTCAAACGGGGAATCAAGGAAGGGGTTGATTTTAAAAGATTGTTTGCAAAGATTAATAATAAGTAGAAAAAAGGAAGCAAACCACAAGTTTTCTAATTAGTCCTAGTACGCATCTCTTTCCCCTTTCGGGTCAATCGAGAATTCATGGGGTAAGTTTTAAAGTTACTTTGATACTGTAATATGGAATATATGATAAAGTAATGAAATCATGTTATTATACATCAATGAAACTAATCTAGAGCAGGAAAAAATAAGGAATTGCAAAAAACGACAAAAAAGGCGCGAATCCCCCCACAAGGGATGGGGAATGGGATCGAAAGAGCCTATTTGGAGAATTTTTTTATTATTTGTGATTAAAATATCAATAAAATTATCTGAATCCTATTGATTCTTATACAGGATGAAACCAAGATCTTACAAATTTCCAAAAATTAAAATTACATTCAAAAGGGAGACCCCTGGGGGGATTCGGATGATCCAAAATCCACTTTCGAGCCGAAGCTTCTCCTCTTTCTATTGTACCTGATAAAAGACAACAATATTATTAGAATGAAATATGCCCAAAATCACTTTGAAATTACCTTTGGGTCAGCCTACCTTAAACCAAAAAAAACTAAGTTAAAACTACTTAAAAACAGTAAAAATGAACCAAGAAAAGAAAGCTTTCATTGGGATCTTGGCTTGATGTTTGGTTAGCCAATGAGATGTGCACTGATTGTTGGATTTTATCTTTTAAAAACAGAAACAGAAATCTAATGCATGCAAACTATGGATTCTCTTTAAATTGCCATGCAAAACAGACGATTTCTCTAAACTAGATCTAGAATGCTTTATGAAACTTTTTAGATATGAGACATAGATTATGAGCCTTGAAATAATAGATCTATGTAAGTTTTAGTTTAGGATAATAGATCTGAATAATGAAAAATCTTGTAAACAAAGTAACCAGATGAAAAATTTTGATTTTTGAAGGAGGAAGAGAGAGAAAGAGTGCTAGAAGCTTGAGAATGATCAATCGTTGAGGTTTCCGGTGGAATGTCAAGGGACTATTCCTTTGATAAAGTTTTGGAAAAAGTGAGGAAGCAAACTAGATCAGCGGCCTCTCCAAGCTAGGAACCTGCAACTTAATCCAAAGGCTTGCCAAAAGGTTTCTGAGATCCGGTTAATACATAAACAGAGATATAGAATAGCATGCATATAAACTTATAAAACATGTTGAATCTAGATCTCTAAAAATGCATAAAAAGGAAAGAAATAGCCAATAAAATTATTAACAAACTCCTTTCTTATCAAGATCATAATAAACTTATTATCAATCTTTAGCACTAGATCCACAAAACATGAGGAAGTTATGAACATAGATACAGGTTACCTTAGTAAAACATGGCAATGTTTATCCACACACACAATAGCATGACACCATATTGCCTCCAAAGCTTTTCTTTATTTCAAATGAAAAATAACAACAGTACAATAGCTACAGCACCTCAATCCCAATTCTAACTAGCTTGGAAGAGGTAGCATGTGCTTTATTTATAGCAAAAACATGAGATCTAGCCCAGGGGGCACAAATCCCAAGGAGGGAGAGACTCTAGCTGCATGTGGAGTGAATCTGAGCCTAATCTGAGTCTATCTAAGTCTGATCTGAGTATCACTAAATGCAATTGTCAATCAGAGAGTTGATCTGACTGACACCTCAAGCTGCTAACTGAAGCATCCACCAAAACTCATCCAGATGAGCCCACATGTGTGGAGGAGAGAGGGAGGGCATAATTCCCAAGATTGCATGCATAAATGTATTCTCTATTCAGTCCAGATCACCTCCTTCTGTCAAGGGATGGTCAGATCCAGTCAATCACAATCCGATGAGACTGATTTCAGTCAAATCAGAGCAAATCCCAATGATTTAGGATTTGGGGTTTTCTCCATTATTTAATTAATTTATCAATTAAATAATCAACATTTGATTTTTAGGGATTTTTGACCTGAGTGATGGACAAATCACTCAAAAATTAGAAAAAGTGTGTCTATGGGTTTACATGGCGCTTTGAGCTTGAAAATGAGCACCCCCATGACTCAACTATAATGCCTAGCATGTTTATACATTGACACATAGACTCTAATAACCTCAATAGGCATAAATGACAAGCCTACCACCCCAACTTTGGAGGTATTGAGTGAAAAACTCAGAAATTATCAGTCGTTTATTCAATAACCAATAATAACCAAGGGAAAAAACACCCTGGGATGATCAGATTTACAAATAAAGACTAAGAGACTGATTCTCTTACAGACACTATCATGCTAGAACATTTTATTACAACTCCCTTATGGGGTATGAACATGTGATATAGTACATACAACGAGCACTTCCTAGAAGCACTTATGAAGGTCTGCTGAAGTCTAAACAAATCATCTTTGTCCGGCTCACTATGCTCACTTGATAAAAAACCCCTCAGTACAACTTAGGTGGTAACATCTGGCTCCATCTAGGGACACATGCTCTGACTACTCTTCTGATCAAAGAAGAGGATGTGAGAACTCCAGAATCTCTGGGTCCTGCATAGAAATTAAATCTTGTCAGTAACATGTATATAAAAGAAATCAACTGTAAAAGCAGATTAATGTACAGAATTAGTCTATGATGTACAAAAAAACAATATTTTACAAGACTAATATACAAAAGAAAAATTTCAAGGTTAGTACTATGGTATAAAACATCTATAATACAACAATATGATACACGAAATTTAAAAATACATGCAGGGAAAGGTTTAGAAATTGGCCCTGAAACCACCGATGCCAATAAAGGCATCAAATTGTCTCGTCGAAGAAAATCTTGAGGAGAAAGCCATTCACTGGTAGGCTTAACCTTTCTCCTTCTAGGTCATTTAGATCGAAAGAATTTGTTCCTGATACTTCATCAATGATATATGGCCCCAATCATAAGCTGTCAAACTTTTTCATGTTTCCCAGGTTTCTCCCGCCATTTGTCCCAATGCAAGACTATGTCACCTACTTGAAAGGATCTAGGCCGGGTAGATCTATAAAAGGTTCTCTCGACTTTGTCTAAATTTATGATACTTTGGTCAAGGGAATTTCTTCTACTCTCATCTAACTCGATCAACTGGTTGATTCTGTTCTAAATGGCATCCTGATCTAAGCCAAAGGTCTGGAGAAGCTGATACACTAGAAGCTTTAAGTGGACAAGTAAGGTGACATCTAGGCCATAAATAAGTTCAAAAGGACTCCTTCCGATTGAACTTTTATTTGTGATTCTATCGGCCCATAATGAAAACTTGATCTTGCTATCCCAAGCCTTTTTATTATCACCAACCATTTTCTTGATTATGGTCATTAAGTTCTTATTACTTGACTTAGCTAGACCATTTCCTTAGGGATAATAGTTGTATGAATGGGATAGGACAATTTCGTATTTGAAACAAAAGGATGACATCTCAGAGGAAACAAAGCACGAGCCATTATCTGTGATGATTCTGGTTGGCACACTGAATCTTGTGATAATCTTATCTTCTAAGAAATCCATGACTACAACATCGGTTTCCTTCTTGGTGGGTATCACCTCTACCCACTTGGTGAAATAATCAGTGGTGGTGAGAATCCAAGAATAACTATTTCTCTAGTTATCCTTGAACTTGCCGATGAAATCAATCCCCCACTGCTGGAAAGGGGCTTGGACTACTATTGGTTTTAAAGGAAAGGCTTTCATTTGTTTCTTTCTAGTAAACAACTGACATTGGGGGAAAACTCTGACAGACTTGTGCACATCTGAAAAGAGGTTCGGCCAATAGTAGCTTGCTCTAAGGGTTTTATGGGCAGTTTTTATTGCTGCAAAATGTCCACCACAAAATCCTAAATGGAACTCAACCATGAGTGTTTTTTACTCAGGTTCATCGACACATCTAAGTATTAAACCATCGGGGTTTCTCCAACCCAAACCATCTTTTGTTAAACAATACTTAGTTGCTTTTAACCTTAATGCTATTATTTTATGGCCAAGTAGGTGATCAGGGCATGTAAGGTTATGGAGGAAAACTATGATGTCGACATACCAAGGGTGCTGCTCTAATCTCTAAAGCTTGTCTGATACACTTTGTTCTGAATCACTATTCTGGTAGATTATTCCTAAGGCCTTTTAGTTTCCTTGGGTCAACATCTTTGCAAGACCCTATCCCTTAATTAACTTAGTAGGTTTTATCTCTAAATCATACTCTTGAATCTTTGAAACCCACTTACCCCTGATTCCTAGACGATCCTGTTGAGACATGATATCCTTGACAGTTGCATGGGGTACATACCCAATGATTTTGGAGTATCCTACATAAGTTCTAAAATGTTTAAGGGACTTGACAAGAGCATAAGCTTGTTTCTCCATGGTGGTATACTTCAACTCTGAATGTTGCTAGGCACTACTCATAAAGGCTATATGTTTCTCTTGTCCTTCCTTATTCTTTTGAAGCAAAACACCAGCAATGGTGTCGACCTCCGAGGCAAAGGAAAATATCTGAAATTCCTTGGAATAATCTGGACTGATCAAGACTGGGGACTTGGATATGGCATCTTTGATAGACTTGAAAGCATCTTTCCCTTCGTCTGTCCACTCAAATTTATCATCTTTCTTTAACAATTTTTGTAGAGGCTTCATTAGTTCTGCTAAATTTGGGATGAATCTCCTTATGAAATTTATTTGACCATTGAAAGACTGGAGAGCTTTAAGATTCTGAGGCAAGGGGACTTTGTTAATGGCTTCAAATCGCTCAAGATTGACTTTGACACCATACTTAGAAATGATGTGTCCCAACAACTTGCCTTCATCAACCCAAAATATTGACTTGGCGGGGTTTAAGGAAATACCATACTTCCGACATCTTATGAAAACCTGCCTTAGATGACTTATGTGGTCAGATCTTTCTTTTGAGAAAACAGTTAAGTTATCTTGATATATTTCGATTATTTTGCCTATAAGTTCTTTGAAGGAAAAATCCATGGCTCTTTGGAAGGTGGCACCAGCATTTAATAAGCCAAAAGGCATTCTTATAAATTTATAAGTTCACCAAGGTGTGGTGAATGTAGTTTTATGTCGATCCTCTTTATTTACCAGCACTTGGTTATAACTGGAAAAGCCATCCAACATGGACATCATTCCTAATCCCATTACTCTTTGAAGCAATGTTTCCATGTTGGACAATGGGTAATTATATTTAAGGAATGATGTATTCATATTTCTTAAATCTATACATATTCTAATTGACCCATTCTTCTTTCTAACAACAACTAAGTTGGAGCACCACAATGAATGTCTTGTAGGTGCTATGATCCCTGCTGCTAAAATTTTCTAAAGCTCCTTCTGCACAATGGGGGCTAGCTTAGGATTTATTCGCCTAAGCTTTTTTCAGAAAGGCTTGACCTCCTTACCCTCTTTTGTG
>LPNX010401099.1:131260-143781 GCA_001517045.1 Pseudotsuga menziesii
AAAAATCCCTTCCTATCAATATCATAATAAACTTATTATCAATCTTTAGCATTGGATCCACAAAAAATGAGCAAGTTATGAACATAGATACAGATTACCTCAGTAAAACATGGCAATGTTCATCCACACACATAATATCATGACACCATATTTCCTCCAAAACATTTCTCTATTTCCAATGAAAAATAGCAACCATACAATCGCTACAGCACCTCAATCCCAATTCTAACTAGCTTGGAAGAGGTAATATGTGCTTTATTTATAAAAAAAAAGGAGATTTAGCCCGAGGGGGTGCAAATCCCAAGGAGATAGAGACTGGAGCTGCATGTGGAGTGAATCTAAGCCTGATCTGACTCTATCTTAGTCTGATATGAGTCTCATTGAATGCAACTGTCAATAGGAGAGCTGATCTGACTTACACGTCAACCTGCTAACTAAAGCATCCATCAAAACTCATCCAGATGAGCCCACATGTGTGGAGGAGAGAGGGAGGGTGCAATCCCCAAGATTGCATGCATAAATGTACTCTCTGTTCATCCCAGATCACCTCCTTCTGTCAAGGGATGGTCAGATCCAGTCAATCCCAAGCCCATATCACCTCCTTCTGTGAAGGGATGGTAAGATCCAGTCAATCCCAAGCCGATGAAACTAATTTCAATCAAATCAGAGAAAATCCCAATGATTTAGGATTTGGGGTTTTCTCCATTATTTAATTAATTTATCAATTAAATAATCAATATTTGATTTTTAGGGATTTTTGACCCGAGTGATGGAAAAATCACTCAAAACTTAGAAAAAGTGGGTCTATGGGTTTACATGAAGCTCTGAGCTTGAAAATGAGCACCCCCATGACTAAAACTGATTTCTGATCCCACTTTTATTACAAAACCAAATTTTCCAATTAGACTATTAAAAAATAGCCTAAGTTTTGTGGAAAAATTAAAATTAAAAAATTAAAAAAAATTAAAACCTAGGGTGACTTAGACATGTTCACATGACTCAACCATAATGCCTAGCATGTTTATACATTCACACATAGACTCTAATAACCTCAATAGGCCTAAATTCCAAGTCGACCACCCCAACTTTGGAGGTATTGAGTGAAAAAATCATAAATTATCAGTTGTTTATTCAACAACCAATAATAACCAAGGGAAAAAACACCCTGGGTTGATCGGATTAACAAATAAAGTCTAAGAGACCGATTCTTTTACAGACACTATCATGCTAGAACATTTTATTACAATTCCCCTATGGGGTATGATCATGTGATATAGTACAACAAGCACTTCCAAAGGTCTTTTGAAGTCCGAACAAATCATCTTTGTTCGGTTCACCAAGCTCACTTGATAAAAAACCACTAAGTACAACTTAGGTGGTAACAAGTCCACCCCAAAATTCTAACATATATACGCCTATCAGCGTAAAGATACTTTGTCTCACCATAACCATCACCATAGCCGTTTCAAAAAAACCAGGCTCTGAAGAGTTGAGTTGCTCTTGAACTCACCTACTACTTCATGTAAAGTCCACCAAGGAGAGCCAAAAGGAAATTTCCCAATGCTATAGAGATTTTGGATAGGTTTTGAGACCCATACTAGCATGAAAACCCAAAATTAATGTACCAACAATGTTTGCGTGATTAAAGAATGGGATCAATGCCAAGTGGAAGGATTGACTACGACGTTGGAACTCATTCCCAACTACTATTGTAAAGTACATAAAAGAAGCATTTATAATTTTCTAGTCCTCCCTCTCAAATTGATGGTCCTCTGAAGAATCAAGAGTGATAGAAGGAAGAATAGCAATCAATCTATAAGGCTTAACTTTTTTTCACATGAAAATCCATAAGGTTTAACTTATGTACATAATTCATGTGAAATCATATGAGTTTAGCTTAAAGTACATGATAATAAAATTTAAATATATGAACCATAATCTATAGTCTAAATTTTAATACAATTTAGTATTGTGAATCCTAGGATTAACTTATGTACATGTAATTCATGTGGAATCGTATGAATTTAGCTTAAAGTACATGATAATAAAATTTAAATATGTGAACCGTAACCTATAGTCGCAATGTTAATACAATTTAGTATTGTGAATCCTATCATATAGTTTATGGGTTGAAACCTTATGGATTAATGACAAGGAACCATATAGATATCCTTTGGGTTGCTAGTTACTCAAGGAAAAAGACTTTTTTTACTATTTTAAGAAAATAATAAGGTGGGAGAAAGGTTATGAATGTAGAGGGAGTACTAATATATTAATAGATACATTAAGGGTTTCAAAGGTAAAGAGGTTTATTAATTAAGATGAGAGCAATAATGAATTGAATTAAGATATCATAATATAGACTCATGACAATGACAAAACGAGAAAAACAAATCGTCTAAAATTCTAGGTGTGCTACAAATACATGAAATAGACATAATAAAAACCGTAATGTTGTTTGAACAATATTTATAATTAATAATTATAAAAAAATGATTCCCCTAATAATAATATAATGGAGGCCTCTATATTTTTTGAAATTTGTTTTCTATAAAATATGAGAAAGAAAAAACTAATATTCCATTTGAAGTTGCCATTAGTTTTCATCCCAAATAGTTTTGTCAAACTCCTAGTTTGCCTCCCTCGCATTTCATATGAATAAAGGGAGGAGATATTCCTTTGTATCATTCATTCTTGTTCACTCATGTATTCACATGCATGTGTTCAAGATGTGATAGCTAAATCAAACTAGACTCTTTTTAATCCTTCAATGTGTTTTCTCTTGGTCTTAAGCACCATTGTCCTATTGTACCAAACAAAACACTCTTACGAAGATATCATCAAGCTATGGTGAAATAAATTTGTTGGAAATTCTATCTGAATATCCCCAAAAACAAAGTTATTGTTTGAGACAAAATGTCAAGTACCCAGAGTCACAACATTCAAAGGAACGAGTATGATGGTTAGGGACATTAAAGCTATGTGACTTCAAAGCTATAATGTCACTCTCGTGGATGAATAATTTAGAGATTGGATTGGTGATCTGTTAAAAGAGGAATAATCTCCTTCTCGATCGGATCATGGGAACCCATCCAAAGTGCACATATAGCTGGTAACTTTGACTTTAGGACAAATAATTGAGAAGTTCTATTCTTAGACGGTTTCATAGGAACCTAACATAAGGCTACAAGGTAATTGATCCTTTCCACATGTGAGATTTCCAATAAAAAAGTTGATCCTTGTCGCCTATGGGCTAGTGATCTAGATGTAATTGTTTCCCTATCCCGAGTGCCTTAACTATAGAGATCTAATAGGATATGGTGTTCAATGATGATGTGCACCCTTCCTAATGCCACAATAGCTCGTGCTACTTAACTCTAATTTTTTGATGATATGCATTGTCAAACCCATGCAACACACCTAACCCACATACATTAATGACACACCTAACCCATACACATGAATGATCCACCTCATCCACACACGTAAATGATGCATTGATGGGTCTCAAGGACATAACCATGGTTAGGGAGGAAACTCATGATTTAGGACCTAAAGTACTCTTTGAGGGCTTGAGGATAATGAACAACACCATAAAACACCACACTCAACCTCCCTTATGGATATTTGGAGTCAAAGTGGGGACAAAAATTACACCATTAAGAGCTTTTCAGCACAAAGGTTGGGCCTAAAGACCTAGACCATGATGAAGGGAGGAAAACTAAACCTATTACTATCATTTGGAAAAATAACCACAAGTCATCATGAGATAGCCCTTACCTATCATAAGCACCTTTCATGGCATTTCATACAATGACACCTTGTTGAAGCTTATAAAAAGTGATTGTCTAGTTATTATTTATTATGGATGTAATTTATATATAAAGGTTTTAAACATGAAATGAAGTATATTTTATAGTTGTACCAACAATTATGTTAAGATGCCATAAAAAGGTAGGTGTTTTAACACACTAACACCCACATGTTACATGGAAGAGAGAGGAGAAATCCAAGCAAGTAAGCATAATCACCTCGAAGTGGATCAACCATTATGTTAGTTGGTGGGTCATTTCATATATGGAAATATAGTTTGGCATAAGGATTAGGGTATATTAACACTGATATATTACCGTAAACTAGTGCTCATGACCAAGAAGGAATGGCACTGACATATGTGGTAATATAGGGCCTTCTACATGGCTCATTATCCATGGAGAGGCATATTTTAGTGCCTACACCCTTACGTTATGTTCCAAAAACATGAGAAAGAACTTGAGGACAATACACATAGGAAAATCATAGTAATCCCCCCTATATGACAAATGTAGACCAAAGGATCACTTTACAATGATTATGTGGTGGTATTGGACCTTATACATGGTCTATGACACATAACTATATTTTGGGCATGAGATGTTGGTATTATTCATCAAACCATGTCTACGTCTTTGAGTCCCATTCCTTAAGCTCAAAATATACAAATGGTGTCTATATTTCCAATGGAATATGTAATATGTGCTATACCAACATTATGTGATTGATTGAGGCCTCATTCTTTTCCTTGGTCCCTGAATTATTACTTTAGTGCCTAAGGCTTGGGTTTCCTCTATTGACCTTGTCTAGTCCCTTAATCCCATAGATAGTGCTCAAATAATCCAAATGGAACACATATCCCTTCTTCTTTATAGGTTCAATGTTTTTATTAGATGACTCTTTCATGGATCTAGAGCCATTAAATACATATGTAAGTCCTAAATCCTGAGTTTTATTTTCCAACCATGTCCAAGGACTTGTGACCCATACTTGGTTTTAAAAAGCTCATAATGGTGTCCATATTCCCAATAAAAATACTAATATCCCATATTCCAACGTTATGTGATAGTAAAAAACATGTTTTTCAAGCAATCAAATATTCCTTCAAGGGAAAATGATAATGTTTCCTCCTTAAAAAATATCAAGGACTCATGACCCATCTAAATAACACCAAAATCCTCTTAATAAACTCCGTGACCTGACTTGGATACCAAATATCCTCTACAAAATTAATCTATAGTGATTAAGGATTTGTTTATTTCCCTCAATCCTTATATAAACCCTTTAGTTCCTAATCCATATAGGCTAGAAGACCCATCCACTATGTTAAATACCTCTCGATGGAACCCGTATACCTATCAAGAGAGTCCGAGATATTTTTTGTTATGTATTGAGGCCTCAATCATGGCCTCTTAATTCCACCCATATCCACACTCAAAGGATAAATATATCATACAAGGCTCTTTTTTGGAGGCATGAGATGTCATCCAAGGCCTTCAAGCCTTATGATTTTTTTTTGTCATATCTATTTCAAATATGTTGAGAGTTATACTTAATTCTGGAAACAAATTAATGGATCTCATATTTCCACTAAGAGGCATACTTAGTTCTCAAAACCTCTTAATGTCTCTCTTATTTCCACTTAGAGGATCTAGATCTTCTAGAGAGGTCATGTGTGGTAATTTGAAGCAATATTAATGGCTCTTGATCCCTATAAGATTTCTTTATAAACTAAGGCATTGGATCCTTCCCCATGCATGTATATGTCCTTGAGATACATACATAGATATCAAACAACCTAATGGATTTAATATACACACTTGGAATCCAAAAATACAATAAATAGGTCATGTGTGGTGGGTTTCAACCTCCTTCCTAGCCCTTTATCCCTAGGTGTCTATGATTAGGTCCTAGTATGTCCTAGGTTTCCTACATTTACCTTATCTATATCCAAGAGAAATATATGGGGATTAAAATATCCTAAATTATATCATATCCCCACATAGAGGATATGTATCCCTATTAAAGGTGAAGTATGTGGTGTTATGCCTTGATCATGGCCATCAATCTCTAGAACCTTCCCTTAGGAATTAAGACCCAAGTTTCATCGTTGACAACTTCTATATCTTGAGATACAAGTTTGGTTCTCCAAACATACAAAAAATGTATATATCCACTCCTATAAGATAAATATTCCCCATATAGGTGTGTGTAGTGGTTTAAGGTCTCATTCATAACCCTTGATTCCTTAAACTTACCTTTAGGGCCTAAGGACCAATATTAAGTTCTTCCCCCAACCATATACAAGAACTTAAGACCCATCCTTGGTATTCAAAACCTCCTAATTGTTTTTTAATATGTTCATATGGAGGCCATATATCCCATGAATATACCATATGTGGTGGTTTAAGGTGTCATTGTTAGCCTTTTATCCTTATTTTTTTAGGAACTAAGGCCTGAGTTATCTCCTTAGCTTGATGTCATCCATTTGGATAAGCTTATGGATGTGTCGTGGTTTGAGACATCATTATTTTTTCTGGATGAATACAATATTTGTTTATATATTCATAGAATTTGATTGTCATAGGTTATATGGGGCCCAATATATGTTCTTTGTGTATGGTAAAATTTGAATCTATTAGCCATATTTTTTTTAATTTCCCCTTTGTTATAGTTGTTTGGGATGATTTCACCTCTCTACTACAACTATCCCACAAGTGTACACAAGATTTTTTTGAAGAATATTTGCAAGATAGAGCCATTAACTTCCCTCACCACATAGATATTCTCTCTTTTGTATGTTGGGGCATTTGGATAACTAGGAACCTAAAGATTTCTGAAGGTGAAAATGAAACTATACGGGTTAACTCTCTTAAAGTTTTTAAATATTATAAAGATATTCATAGAACTCAACTTGTGAAGAATCATATGATTGTTAGGGAAAATGATTTTCCCACATAAGGTATTATGGGCTTCTTTGATGGATCATCTTGCTTAAACAAGGGTGGTTTTTGCATGGTAATCAAAATCTCTAGAAATCACTAATTTATGCTCTGAATGGGTTGTGGAGGACATTTGAATGTGCAGGTGTCATGTCCCCGGTTTTGACCCCGTTTGCATGATGTGTAAATTGTAATTAATCATGGTGAGGAGCTCAAGGAAAAATCCCACCATCGATTTGGTTGTGTATGTTTCGGCAATGGGGATAATTGCCGATGGAATGTAGTGCTGTCCGGTACATTTTAATGTGGCATCATGTAAAACCCGCACATCAATTAATTAAACCACAACCAGCTACGGCAGTGCAACGTTGAATGAAAAGGGCATGATTCCAAAGGATAAGGGAGGGGAGTGTCAAACCTTGGTTGTGGCGGAAAAACCCATGTTTTATTACCTTGTTGTTTTGCCACCTTATCTTACCCAACCTCTTTCAACCTCTTTAATGTTCTGTTGGGTGGTTGGGCAGTTATTGCCTTTGGGAGTGGGGTGGCAGGACTACCAGTCCTTTTGCCCACATCCACACTCCACCCACGTTGGCCATTCTTCACCCTCACGCACTCTTCCCTGGTCAGTTCACTCACTCACCACGATTTTTGGTCTGTTGGCTCCTCACGCACAGGTTTTGGGGGCGTTTTTGGTCTCACGCAGGTTTTCTTCCTCTTCCCCACCAGTTGCTGAGCACCCGCTAACTGCAAATTCGCGTCCTCTCCATTGCTGTGCATCCTCACGCAGAGGTCGGGTATGTTTTCCTTGTGTTTTTGCTGTTCAGTGCAAGATTGCACTCACGCACAGATTGGTTGGGGTGTTCTATCCATGTGAGAGCTGTGCTCACTGTTTTGTTTGGGGCTGTTGTTTCCCCATGTTTTGTTGGCTGTGGTTTTAACCCACGTATTGGGTTGCTGTTGATTTCACCCACGTTTTGTGGGCTAGGGAGCTCAAATTCGTTTTGGGTCACCGTTGATTCCCAATGTGTTGGCTGGGTCTCCCTGTTCTGGGACTGTGCATAGTTGCCATTGTTTTTACCTGGAAATTGGGTTGTTGTTGTTGTTTCCCTGGTCTGGGATGTTGTGGTTGAGTTGTTTTGGCCACGTTAGGGCCAAAACCAACTCTGGGCTGTCCATTGGTCTTGAGCGGTGCTCATCCATTGTTTGGGGCTGTCCCCTGTTGTTTATGACTGCTTCACAGAGCTGTGAAGGGATTGTTTGGCTGCTGGTATGCAGTGGTAGAACCTTGGACTGTGCTGGCTTGGCTTGTCTGTGGAAAGCCTGTGAAACCCAGCAGTTTTGGTTTGGCTATTATGTGTCCCCTTGGCTATGTCTAAGCCTGCAATTGTCCCCTTAGTCCTTGAGGAATCATGCCCAGCTCGGGGGTGGCAGCGCTGCTGAGAGATTGATGAGCACGCTGGCCTATGGTTGGGTGGAACGTTGCAGCGACGTAGCTGGTTGCGGATGAATTCTTCATTAACAGATAAGTGCTGCTAGTCTATCTCTGCAATTATATCAATTGTATATGGAATTATGATGAACATGCAATTGCTGGAATGTATTGGTGTTGCTTCCGCTGTGTAATTGAAGGATTCAAGCATTTGTGTATGCCTAGGCATCTTAATATGCATTCTGTAGGCTTTTAATTTCAGCAATTGAATTCTGTTTATGTTCATGGGGCATTTTGCCCGGTTGTGTTGATGTGTTCGTTGCGTCCTCTTCGCCGGTTGAGGGAAGGGGACGTGACAGTATGGTATCAGAGCGCCATGGTTGCAACAATGGGCCTCTTTGGGCCACGAATATGCAGGGACAGAAGGTAGAATTACCTTCTCTGTTCAGCAGAGCAGCAACGAATTCAGAAAATCGCCTAAGTGTGAGCAGTCAGACCACAGGAGGAAGTGGAATTCCATCGTTGCGGGTGGCGGAGTGATCCCGCGTCCGATCCAAGAGTCACCCGACAGCCGCTGCCGTGGAAAATTTCCAAGTTTGGCTAAGTATGGGATAGTCGGAGCACTAATGGGAAAGGCTTCCGCCATTGCGGAGGGACTGAGGGAGTGGACATCCGTCATTGCGGATGAGTTGGTAAAGTCCCTCGTCCGCCGATGCGGAAGGGTTCTCAAGGTGGAACTTTCGCCATTTCGGGTGGCAAAGTGATCCCGCAGCCGATTGTAAAGACCTCCGATCGCCGACACGTTAAGGGAGAAAAGCCACAAAAATTTGTCTAAGTGTCGGAATGATCGGAAGGCAAATTGGTCCGACGCCCGACGTGAAAGTCATCCGATCGCCGACTGGAGCTACATTCGGTGGGAAGAAGAAAGAAAGACAAAATTTTGGAAATTTTGACTAAGTATTGGAACAGTCGGAAGGTTTCACGAAGTCCCTGTCCGCCGTTGCGGAGGGACTGGCAAAGTTGACGTCCGCTGTTGCGGGCGAATGGGTGAAGTTTCCCATCCGACCGTTGCGGATGGCGGAACAATCTCGCATCCGACTCGAGATTCGTCCGATCGCCGACGCCGCAGAAAAATTTCGAAAACCCGGCTAAGTATGGAACGGTCGGGCCATGGAAGAAAGTGAACGTCCGCCATTGCAGACGGTTCGGTAAAGTCTCCGGTCCGCCGTTGCGGACTGCTAAGCAATCCCGCATCCGATCCGAGAGTCAGCCGACGTCCGAAGAGCCGGCGAAGTGGGCGTTCGCTGTTGCGGACGAATTGGTGAAGCTCCTCGTCCGACGTTGCGGGTGAAGAAGCAATGAGGCTTCCGATGCCCGATTTGAGATTCAGCCGACACCCAAGGTGGGAAGTTCGCCCAAGGAAGAGCGGACGTCGGAAGGGTTGGAACTTCCATGGAGCCGCCATTGCGGAAGGATAAAGCTTCCGGGGAGCCGCCGTTGCGGACGGGATAAGCCTTCCGAGAGCCGATTTAGCGGCCGAGAGGATGGTTCCGGGAGCCGATACGTCGGATGGGTAGATGAAGTGAGGAGCCGACGTTGCGGACGGGTTGGAATTTCTGAAGAGCCGACGTTGCAGCTGGAAGATCGAAGTGGGAGCCGATTTCAACTGTTCTCAGAAGGGATTTTTTTTCAGCTGTTTTTCAGGAGAATTTCAGGGCTGAAAATGAGATTTTCAAGGTGGCTGAAGTTGGCTGAAGTTGGCACCCAGTCCAAAATGCAGCTGTGTGTAAAATGCAAAGGTTTGCTGAAAGTCTTCATTCTTCGAAGGGGTGTGGTTTTCACATCCGAGGTCGGAATGACGCATGTGAACAGGCGTTGGAAAGCTTATCCAGTGGGGAATAGGGATAAGTGACCAGAGTCTAAGCATGGAGCAGAAAAAATGCTAATGATGACCGCTGTCATCAAATGGACAAATCTGGACAGTTGCATGCCCAGGGGCAGCAAGGACTGTGAAGTCAACCAGCTGCTGTGTGGAAAAGGAATTCCACGAGAAGATGAGGGGTTTGAAAGGGAAGTTTTCATTAAACCCTATCTTGCTTATTTTAACTACATTTCCTAAGTTTATGCTTGAAATGCATGAGGATATGTATTGCATGCATAGGATATTGCATGTTGGTAAGAACATTGGAAATTTTATATATTATAATGTACCACTAATGATGATCATTGTTTTGATGTTGGAATTAGTGGACAAACCAACGATGACATGGACCCGGATGAATATGTTGCTGATGCTGATGAATGAGACCAGAAACCCTATAAAGAAGGGGATAAGGCAACGAGTCCATAACAAAAGTTGGTGAGCAAATTCTGCAATCTCCTGCAAAGGACCAACCAAATTGGTCATGTCAAGGGTGTAAGTACGACCCATGTAGGTAAGAGTTTGCTTATGACAATTTCCATGGATTGGTCCAGGTAAGAGACCTCATACCATGTGAATATGGGAATGTAGAAAGGTGTCATGCCTATACATGATTAATGATATCGATTATAGTAATGCATCCTATATGAGGTAGCCATGGTTAGGCCATGGTATGGTTGAATGCATAGTATTCCTGAATCATTGCAAGATAGCATGAATGGATATGCATTAGGAAGATTTTATGAATCTTGTTGTTATGCATTGAATGTATGCATATGAAGGGTGTGAGTGACTGATTGCCTAAGTAAAGGTGCAAATGTTGTGATGCATTGCATGAATGCATTGAGATGAATGCATGTGAAATTATGAATAACTAACAGCTGAAATGATGAATTAATGATAATTCTAGAACCATTTCAGAGGTTGCTATGAATGCAGGATAGTCATGATCAAGTGGCTGCCAGAAATGCTCTATTGGAGAGTAAGGTGGAATGAATGATACACCCGTGAAGTAAGGAGTATCTAACCACCTCATTCAATTGCATGAATGCTGTGACTATACCTTGCAATGTTAGCATGATAATGATTGCATGAAGTAACTGAACTTTGAGAACACAGATGTGACTAACCTTTGAAGTATTTGAATTTAATAAATTCTGAAAATGCTTCAGTGATGGTTGTAGCAATGAGATAGTAAAAGTATCCATACTTGCCAAGTGTTTGGTTGATGGAAGCTCATGTATCAGGTAGATTATTTTGAGAATGGCATTGAGAGGTAAGGTCCTGACCAATGCCAGAATCTACCATGTAAAAGAGCTTGTTAAATTTGAATTGTGAATTTCAAATATTGCTGACAACTACTAGTCACTATTGGCTTGCATAAGCTTGTGTTTGGTTGTTTAAAGCTTATATTTCAGGTAGATTATTCCGAGAATGGCATTGAGAGGTAAGACCCTGACCAATGCTGGAATCTACCGTGTAAAAGAGCTTGTTAGATTTGCGTTATGAATTTCAAATTTAAGAAAATGCTGACCACCTATAGTCACCATTGGCTTGCACAAGATTGTGTTTGGTTGGTTGAAATTCATGTTTCAGGTAGATCATTTCAAACATGACAGTGAGAGGTAAGTCCCTAACCACTGCCAAAATCTACCATTTATGAGAAGAAGTCTCATGGTTGTGAAAATTAGTCGGTACGGGTTGTTAAGTTCGAATTGTGGATTTCGGATTTAAGAGGTACTAACGACTACTAATCATTGTTGGCTTGTGTGAGATTGTGTCAGGAGGGACGCATGGTAAGTGGGTATTCACGTTATGATAGTAAGCATAAAAGTATAATGGGCATAGTAGTGCTGCTTACAAGAAACCCACAATTGAGCAAGTCAATTTCTGTAGTAGAGTTGCAAATTCTATTGAATTTGATTGCTAAATGTCATTGCTTGGTTATGGAACGATCAATTGGATTGTAGTATCAGGTAATGATTGACTGTTTGGCTATTTGATGAATGTGTCAGGAGTACACACTGCAGGAAGATCATGTGTGATGACCTGCAAGAGCCAAGCTTCATGGGGAGGTTTTCCCTTACTTGGAAATGGGGTTCGGGTGAAACACCATTGGACATTTTTGAAAATGTCTCGTCTGCACTGCATGTTTGGTGATAACATGAGTGAGATGGTTGGATTATGTCAGTGAGACATGTGCGGATATGAAACGTAAACAGGAAACAAGGATGGGGCCTTGGTTTGCTTAAACCTGGTGATTGGAAACCACACAGACAGAGCTAGAGGGCTGACTTTCTTCTCCACAATCCCGGGATAACACTAGAAGGGAATGCAGGGCCTGAGGGACTGTGTAGCAGAGAAGGGACTGATTCCTTGTGCTGGGTGTGTGTGGGTGTTATAGAAGTCAGGC
>LPNX010401104.1:875-71221 GCA_001517045.1 Pseudotsuga menziesii
TTATCTTGACAAATTATACACCTTAAAGTCATATTCTTGTTATCCAATTCATGAGTCAATCGATGATCATCACATATTATAATGATTTGATCAGATAAAACTTCACTAAATGCAAGCTCTATACAAATTATAAAATAGGTGATGATTCCCATATTTCTTTGGCATGGGTCATTCTTAATACATTTATCAAGGGGGTTTCCAATACCTTATAAAACTCTCATAGTCCACAGTGAGATGGAAAGATTCAAGAGTCTTATACAAACTAGGGTTGTTGAGATAAGCATTGTCATTGGGTTGAAATTCAAGAACCATGGTTTAAAGAAGAGACCAACATTGCCCTAAAATAATAGTCTTCCTTCCATGAATTTTTTGTTGTTGTTTTTGAAGTGGAAAAAATGACAAAAAATCAAATAAAATTGGAGTTGTTCCATTTGATAAGAGATGAGCATGATGGCCACTACCTATTGAATTTACAATTTAAAACATTGTCTTTGTAGTGGTTAATGTAAGTTTTCTAATCATCATTAATTGTATTTATAATTATAGGGTATCTTTCAATCTCCCGATAATGAAGGTTTCTAACTCAAGAGTTTAGGATCTATACGTAAAGATGATTTATTTTTCATCTCCTCTTTGAAAGAATGATGCTTTCAGTATTAACCAATTTCAAATAAATTTTTATAAAAAATTTATTATTTGTCTCGGGCCTACAGTTGATTAATTGTCTCTATGGTTCATATAGGTTTGTTTAGTTGGTGTTTTATGGATTTTTTTCAATCCTCCATGAATTCATGGAGGATTGAAAAAAATCGGGCAGCATTTTAGCTTGCTCAGGACACATTTCAAAATTAAACCGGTAGCATAAACACTACCGGTTGACATAATTTATATATATATAACAAATTAACAAAAAAAATTCAATTTAACTACAAATTTTCAAAAATCCGGCAGCATTTCTGCTTGCCGGTACACATTTTAAACATGAAAATTATAAAAACATTCATTTACCAAATTTTAAAACTAATTTTATAAATTTATAAAACAATTATTTACCAATTTTATAAATTGAAAAACAATTATTTAAACTGTTACATCTTGGCTCGGACGCCATCGTGACGAGGTTGGGTTGCTTCAGGATGCCAATTCTTACGCCGTTTTTCATTCCTCGGTCGAGCTTGCACAGTGGAATTTTGTGAAAAAGACGGCCACGGCCCCCGCGGCCTCTTTTTATAATTTTTTTGACAGAGGCACCTCAGTCGAGGTATTTACCTCGACCGAGGTACATACCTCGACCGAGGCCGATACCTCGACCGAGGTATTTCTTAACCCTCGATCAAGGTTTTAATACCTTGACCGAGGGTTAAGAAATACCTCGGTCGAGGGCTTAACAAAACCTCGATCGAGGGCTTGATAAAACCTCGGTCGAGATATTAAAACCTCGGTCGAGGGCTTGTTAAACCCTCGACCGAGGTGCGTTTTTCTGTTTTTGCCGAAATGTGCTTGCCAAAAAGTGTTACCCAGGTCCGCGGATTCACCCTTCTTAACCTGAAATATATGATCATTATTGTTACCTGTTATGAGCAAATCATCAACATACATAACCAAGATGACTAAGTTGTTTTCTTAGATTTGAACATACAAAGTATCATCTGACTCACTGTGAAGAAAACCAACTTTCTGTAGGTAGGCATCCATTTTTGCATACCAAGCTCTGGGAGCCTGTTTCAATCCATACAATGCCTTAACCAGTTTACAAACTTGATTTTCTTTCCCTAGAACTTCAAAACCAGGAGGTTGATTCATATAAACATCCTCTTGTAAATCACCGTTTAGAAATGCAATTTTTACATCCAATTGGTGCACTTTCCATCCATTTTGTGCAGCTAAAGCTAGCAAAATCCTGATAGTATTCCATTTCGTTGTTGGAGCAAAAGTTTCTTCATAATCAATCCTTTCTTTCTGAGAAAAACCCTTTGCCACCAATCTTGCCTTATATTTATCAATATCTCCATTTGCTTTGTACTTAATTTTGTAAACCCACTTACAACCAATACGTTTAACATCATGTGGACAATCAATAATTTTCCAAGTCTGATTCTTCATTACTACATCATACTCACTTTGTATGGCCATTTTCCATTCATCATACTCAACTGCTTCATTAAAAGTAGCTGGTTCAACAACTGAAAGAGCAAAATTTTCTGAACCCATATTAGAACTCCTTGTACTTGTTTTGCCTTTTTCATCAGACTTAACATCCTGAAGTAACTTAGTTGTTGTTGGGGCGCGTACCCTAAATATTACTAGTTGTGGTAACTTCGCGGCTGTTGGTAAGCGGAGTTATGGGTCAAGATAGTCTTAGGGGTGTCAGGGTAAGTCAAAACCCTCTTTTTTGTAATAAACCCGTGGTTTAAATCCAGGGTTTAGGGTTTTTTGGGTGCCCATGGTTTAAGACCATGGTTTTGTAAAAATGCGCAGTATAAATAAGCGCTTATGTAAAGAAGATAGGTTAGGTTTTATGATTAAAGAAAGATTAAGGCGAAGCTAAGATTGGTTTTGTGGAAGAAGGTTAAGTCCCAGCTGTGTGCGTGGACGACCTCTGCAGATGTGTGCGCAGAGGGTTTTGTAAAGAAGATTGTAAGGAAAAACCTGCAGCTGTGTGCGTAGGGGCCTGCTGCTGTGTGCGCGGATTTTTGAGGACTGAAAGGATCTGCAGCTGTGTGCGCAGATCAAACTGTGGTCTTGTAGCAAGTTGAATAGAACACAGTTTGTGGACGTAGCCCCTACACTGGGGGTGAACCACGTTATATCCAGTGTTGTGGTTTCTTGTGCTGTTTCTGTTTCTATTTCTTTTATGCATTAATAACTGTATACATCTGATAAATTAGATCGCTGCTAACATTTAGCTTCGCTATGAATTCCCTGTAGTGGGTTGAGCAAGTCACGACTGTTTATTTATTTGCGAAGTTGTATGTGAATGAATGGTGAAACTTGTAATTATTGATTAATAAGGTTATTAAAAGGCTCCCCCTCTTTGCTTGCGGAAACCTGATTCTGCGGCATCCCATAGCTGTTTCGGGTGAGACTGCAACCTGCGCGCAGGTTGTTGCCGAAAGGGCCAACACTGTGGGTCTTTTGTTGGTGTGACACAAAAGATTTAAACCCGGGTCTGCCCTATTGCCCAACAGTTTCCCATTTTGGTTTCTTATTTTCAATGTTAACTTGATTTCTTCTTCAACCTGTTCATCATCCTGTACTTCTGAAGTGAGATCAAACCATTGTTCATTCCTTGTCTTGTGTAAGTGTTGCATCCTTAATTGTTCCTTAGTTATTTTTTCCTCTAAGTGACTAAGTTGTTTTTCAACCTCTTCTACACTAAAACTTTTTGTTTCATCAAAAATCACATCCCTGCTGACAATAAACTTTCTATCTGACAGAAGCCTATACCCCTTTTTCTCATCAGAATAACCAATCAACATGCACTTAACACTTCTAGACTCTAACTTCTTTCACTTTTCTTTTGGGACAAGTGCATAACAAACTAAACCAAAAACTCTCAAATGTTTGACCATAGGTTTGAATCCATACCAAGCCTCAAAAAGAGTTATTCCATCAAGTGATGACAAAGGAGATCGATTCCTCAAATAAACTGATGTATGAACTGCTTCAGCCCAATAACATGAACTCAACCCTTTGAAAAATAACACTGCTCTAGCCATGCCCAATAAAGTCTGATTCATCCTTTCTGATACTCCATTTTGCTGTGGAGTATAAGAATTGGTCAATTGTCTTTTAATCCCTTTTTCCTGACAATAAGTCAAAAAATGATTTGATGTAAACTCACCACCGTTATCAGTTCTCAAAGTAGCAATCTTTTCCTTTGTTGTTGTTTCAACCAAATTTTGAAATGACTGAAACTTTTCAAACACTTCTAATTTTTCCTTCAAAAATTACACCCAAACCATCCTGCTAAAATCATCAATAAACAACAAAAAATATTTACAACCACCAAGTGAAGTTTCCAAAGGACCACAAACATCACTATGAACAAGTTGTAATCTCCTCGTTGCTCTCCAAGTGATTTTTGAAAAAGCTATCCTTCTCTGTTTGCCATAAATGCAAGCTTCACACTTTGCATTTTCCTTCCGAAAAGTAGGCAACCCATTTACCATTCCTTGTTGTTGAAGTTGTACAAGACTATCAATATTCAAGTGCCCAAAACGAATGTGCCACAATCTGATAGGTGAAACATCAGTTTCAACTAAACCTGCAAATTCCTTCAAATGTTCCTTTGATCTAGGAATGACTGTTCCCTTCATCCTAAGAAGATTTCCATCTTCATAACCTGTCATAACTATTTTGTATGCATCATTTTTTTGAATTAACAAAAAGGATACCATCTTCCATTACAATTTGATGTCCTAATTGGCGAATGACAACTAAAGACAACAAATTTTTCTTAAATGTAGGCACATACCAAACATTAGAAATCAATCTTTCTCCAATTCCTGGCAAGTCAACCTTAACTATTCCTTTTCCCTGTGGTAAATGAATAGAATCATTTGCAAGAAAAATTGAATTTAAATGACAATCTTCATAACTCCAAAAGAAATCTTTCCTATATGTCATATGCTGAGTAGCCCCTGTATCCATAATCCAAGCATCTTCAAAATCATTTTTGAAACAATAAGAAGACTGAACAAAATTCGTTGATTCCAACCGATGAACTTGAACAAAATCTGTTGATTCTGATTGTCCAAGTGCTGTAAAAACATATTCACAATTTTCACTATCATCTGCATGAGCATAATGTGTCGCTGATGAAGATTCTTTAGATTCTCTTTCTTTTAGATTTTTTTCAAATGAAACTCTACAGTCTGAAGCATAATGTCCAACTCTATTACAACAAAAACATGTGACCTGTTTATTACCTCTTCCTCTTCCAGAGACCTGTTGGTTTTCTGAACCTCTTCCTCTTCTAGAAAACTGTGATTGTGTACTTTCTAATTCTTTAGAACCTCTTCCTTGATTTCTTCCTCTTCCTCTTCCACGACCTCTTCCTCTTCCAAAACCCTGACCACGACCTCTATTTGAATTTTGAAAAGCTTTCTGATCATTGTCCTTTTGATGATTACCTGAAGACTGTTTGCTAGTACTTGCGACCAAAACATCTTCTCCTGCTTGCTTTGTTTTACAAAAAGTTTTGTCATGTGTGGCAAGTAATTAACTCAGTTCATCAAAAGAAATTTTATCCAATTTATTTGTAATCTGTAAAGTTTCCAAAAATTGCCTATATGTCTCAGGCAATCCTGCGATCAAAATGGTCACCATCATGTTGTCCTCAATTTTACCAAAACCAGCTCTTGAAATTTCTTGTTTGATATTTTTCAATTTAGAAATGTACTCCATGACATCACCTTCTGAAGACAATTTTTGTTGAAACAACTTCAATTGAAGACCAATTTTCTTAGCTTCACTCTGAGAATCAAATAAATCTTTCAATGTCTTCCAAGCTGACCATGCATCAGAACTATTTTCAATATGCACATAAATATCATCAGAAACAGTACTGTGAATCAATGCTAAGGCCTTCTCATCTTTTAGTTCCCATTTTGCAAGCTGATCAGGATTAGTGAGTTTGGTAGGCTGAGCATTACAGACACCCTTCCACAATTCATTGTAAATAACAGTGCTTTGAATACGATGACTCCAAACTTTATAATTTTTCGATCCTTCCAACTTGTCAGATTCATTAAAAAGACTTATAACTTTAGACATTGTAAAAAAAATAAACACCTTATAACTCTAGAAGATGTGTATTATGCAAACCTTATAGCTCCAAGAATTAAAAAAGAAAACACCTTATGTCACCAGAATAAACAATCACCTTATATCACCAATACAATATTTTATGCAAAAATATCACCACCAACATGAAAAGAAAATTACTCATCAACAAGAGTCACCATGAAAGAAATACTGCAAGAAACACCACACACCATGCAAAAGAAAGCTATAGGGGCTTGGCCTTGACCCACTTATAGCCTCACGAAAAGAATTTGATAAAGCTTCACTTTGCTCTAATCAAACCTTGAGTGAAAATACAGGTACTCCTTATGACACCAACAATGCTCCTTATTACTCTAATGCCCAATAAAAAGTTACACCTTATCACTCCGAAAAATAACAAATCTTTATAGGTGAATTGGAGAGTACAATATTATTGAGTGGGAGGTCACAAGATCCAGTCCCATCAACTCCAAAACTAACCTTTTTTTTTTAAGTTTTATTTCTCCACCTTTTTCTTCTTCATATAAAAAATCTCCAAAAATAAAATGAATAATAAATTACCTTATCTCTCCAAAACAACTTATTCACTTTTCAAAATATTACATAAATCTTGAATTAAATAAAAAGTAAAAAAATTATACAAGATTGTGAACTCTTCTATCTCTATGCTAGAGTTTTGCTAGTTCTTTTCAACGTTGGTTTTCTCTCTTCAATGCTTGCTGGTTTTCTCTCTTCAACGTTGGTTTTCTCTCTTCAATGCCTGCTGGTTTTCTCTCTTCAACACTGGTTTTCTCTCTTCAATGCCTACTGGTTTTCTCTCTTTAATGCTGGTTTTCTCTCTTCAATGCCTGCTGGTTTTCTCTCTTCAATGTTGGTTTTGCTGGTTCTTTTCAACACTGGTTTTCTCTCTTCTTCTATGCTGATTCAGACATCTCTATCCCAACACCGGCTATGCTATCTCTCTCAGTGAGTGAGCACAATAAGAAGAATTTTTTTTTTTAAATAAAAACTTATACGTGTCTTCCTTTTTTTTACAAATTCTCTTCCACAAAATTTTTAAATAACCTTGCCTTAAAAAATATATATATATATTTTACTCTCTCCAAGTAAAATAAAAATAAAAAACTGAGTCTATAAAAAATATTTTCTCCAGAGATTCTCTTTTAGCCCAAAAGAATAGGAAGCATTAATCTTTTCAACACAAATTCTTCTTATTTTAAGCCCAAAAGAATAGGAAGCATTAACTTACGGTTAAAATTTCGCTATTCCAAAACCTTGAAAGTCACCTTCTTCTAACAACCTTTAGCACCTTCCAACCAGACCAAGCATTAATCTTTTCTGCACAGATTCTTTTTTTTTTAAGCCCAAAAGAATAGGAAGCATTAACTTACGGTTAAAATTTCGCTATTCCAAAACCTAGAAAGTCACCTTCTTCTAACAACCTTTAGCACCTTCCAACCAGGTTCCACCCAGACCAAGCTTTAACCGCGTGCTCTGATACCACTTTAACAAGGTGTCCTCAAACACATAATTTTATTAAAGAAGAAGGAAAATAATTACATCACAGAGATGTGAGGGCTAAGTCCCAAAAGATTACCTCACATGGAAAACTCGATGGATTTAAATATCCAAAGACTAACAACTAATTTACCGTTACAGAAACTAACTAAAGGACAACTCACATAATCACGTGAGTGTGTAGATGCCCTTTTACATTTATTAAACTAAACTTCTAATTATTACATTTTGGATCCTAATTCCTAACAAGATGTGCCAGATCTCACTGTAAAAAAATAAAAATTAAAGAGAAGGCATAGCTGCGACAGTAGCTGCTTCGATTTTAAAAATGCATATGAATTTTATTAATAACATTATTTTTTATAGATTTTCTAATTTTTATGTTGTTATAATAAAAACAAATGTTTTTATTTACAAAACCTTTTTACTATTATTTTTTATTTTTTAAAATTTTATATTTTTACAAAAAGAACATGTTTTTTATTTTATGTGTGGCCTAAAAAAATTTATTTTTAATTAGTTTTGTGTATTTTAATTATTGTTAATATAAACTATCTAAAAAAGTAAAATTAAATTAGACTAATCTAATTTTAATATTATATTAATATTTTATTTATTTATTTTCTTTTTATTTGTTTATGTTTATGTGGTTTGTATTATAAAAACCATATTTTAAAACAACCAAAACTAAGAAAATATATATATATATTTTATAATATTTGTTATATGTTTTTATTTTTTATATAAATTAATTTTATAACATTCAATTAATTTATGTTTTTAAAAGAACAAATAAAACAAAGTATATTTTTTATATATTTTTATTATTATTGCTAAAATGTTAGGTGTGTATATTTTGAATTTTATTTATTTTAAAAAAATAACAAAAATATATATATTATTTATTTAATTTTATGTTTAAGTTTGATTACTTTATATATATTAATTCTTAAAGAAAAGTAATAATCTAAATTTCATTAAAATAGACATACAATCAAAGTAATTAAACTTTGATTAGAGAATGGAATCTAGTCCAACCCTAAATGCACGACTATCCAAGCATATGTGGAGTTATTTTCATAATTTGTGAGAGTTATCAGTATTTTGACAAGTTATTCAAGCCCGTAGGATTCTGAATGGGTGGTCGTGGAGGTGCTATCTCTGCCATTTTACTTGTTATTAACTATTCATTTGTCTATTTTTCTTTAGTGGCCTGCCAATAAGCCTGCAAAGTAGTTCTATAAAGTAGTTTTATAAAAGATTTACTAGTAGCTTAATTTGAAAGAAATGGAAGTAACTAGGTCTGCCTTCCAACAGTGTCTCTGAAGGAGGACATGCTACGTATCAGGTCTAAGAAAAATAAATAAATAAATTTGCTTCATTACAACTCAACTTATGAAAAACATGCAAGCATTAGCAGCGTGCAGCAAAAGTAGAGTAGAGCTTTGTCACCTGCGCATATCAGAAATTTAATTAAAATTCCTGCACAAGTTTCACAAACAGGAAAGGAAAAACGCATTCTATATCATGATTCATGTTAGCAACCACAATGTTTTGCAGCACTTCAAAAGTGAAAGGAAACAATTAACATGCTACTGCCCAATTTAACCAAAAACGGCCTATCACTAATTCTGATAAAAACGGTTTTGTAAAATGAGAACTGCTCCTAAACGGTTGCAAATTTTGGAAAAATTCTCACGTAAAAACAAATATGGATCATTCTGCACAAAACCCAGATGGCGGATTTTCAAAGTTCAACTGCATCGCCTTAGAAATCGTTCCTGAAGTTGACTGTAAGGTGACCGAAATTTTTGCATATTCAAGAAGACACTTTGCATGGACCGTTAAAAAAAAATTAGCTTGCGTACAGGTCATTTAAATATTATCATAGAGGTGACGTTGATATGGATTTAAGTTTTCACCATTGCCAGTTTGCTATTTTATTATCGTTACAAAGATCTTTTTTTCCCGAGTTGCAAACCATGCTGAAAATGCATATATCGATACATATACATTTGCAGTTTTCTCATCGATAATTGACCTTTTTCTAATGTGATCTGCCTCAATGACTACGAGTTTTCCTGCACCAACCGTGAACAACCAATTCTTTAAAAAGTCTATTTATAAGCTTAGTTTATATATGATGAGTCGACGTCTAAGAATGGTATGAGCAAGTGTAGCATAAGATTGAATATCGTATGCAAGTTCCAAAGAAAACTGTGCATTTCACTGAATACATTTCTATAAAATTGTCTCAGAGCATAATCGTGGAGCACAGTTAGTGAGTTAACCTTTGCCTACTACTTACAGGTAGTTGCATATTATTTTTATTTTATTTTTATTGAATCAATGCTTCATAGATAAAAATATTAGCGCCTTCTATTAAGAGGCGAGCGAATACACAGCCCCATAGAAGTCAGTAACCTATGGTCTTATCCAGAGTTTAAACATGACAAAGATATGGGCCAAAATCGAGTGCGTTTGAAAATTGATTGCCGGTACCTGTTACTGGACATGGCAGACGGTATAAAATTGTTTGGTTTCCAGAATCGAGTTGCAGCTGCTTGCTCGACTTCGAGCTGACCGTGTAATGGTTGGGAAAGAAAGATAAAGAACCCATATGAAACCCATGGCGTAATTGGTTTCATTTTTCCGATTCATTGATTGGTTTACGTTTGGCTTTGCACCGATACTTTGGTCAACAACATAAAATAAACCATCCAAAATAATTATAAACCATCAGCGTTTTTTTTATATATCTACCAATTCTACTTCATTGAATTCGAAGTCACCATGGTTGCCATACACGAGGACCAATAATTCCATATCCATGACGGCAAGAGCTATTCATTGAGCTGCAGAGCATTTAATATGGCTGTAGTAAGCTTGATGATCGTTAGATGTTGACTGGCTCGAAATCCAATGGTCAGCAAGCCTACTACTGCAACAGCATTAAATGCTCTGCAGCTCAATGGATAGCTCTTGTCATCCATGACGCCTTACTCAGCCTTGGATGGCACTAGCCTTTGGAAGCTGTGCGTGAGACCTATTCCTTATAAATTGCCTCAGCTGATGTTGCGTATGCCTCTTATGCTGCTGGCAGGTATAATGATCATCAGACCGGCTTAGCTGTACAATTTGTGATTAGGAGCCGCGTGGAATGTCGAAAATTTTGAAGCGTGTAGGTGAACAACATTCTTCCTGACTAAACGTGTCAAAAGTGTCCTATATTCTATCTATCCAATCGTTGATGTGTTTGTTCTATTATTATTATTGCTTTTAATATTACAACAGATAATCTCCTTAATAAATGCAAACAGATCATGTTTAGCCAACTCTCCAGCAGGGATGGAATTTGACGGGTAAATGCCCGTCATGGGTCAATTTACCCGTCAAATACAGCTAAGATTTGACGGAGAACGTCAAAATTTGGCTTAGAACATAAAAAACCTTTCAAATTTTGATTGTTATCTGCAATTTTGACGGTGTCTGCCATTTGAAATTCCAACCCTGCTCTCCACCAGAGGGAAGAACCTGTGAGATCTCGGGCATCTAGTAGAAGGCGACGAAATTTTTGCAGCAATATTGATATCAGGCAATGACAGGTAATTTTTCTAATAAAAATTCATGCCAGGTTTTTCCTGTAACATTGAAACTCCAGTTGTCAACAATTACGATTTAGTGAAATTCGCCAGCCAAAAATAGGTTATTGAAGTCAATTTAAAAATAGAACTGGTTGTTTAACAATGTAAAGGATCTTGTACGGAGAATACGACGAGATCAGGTTTTAGTGTGGCAAGATGAATGCTCAGAGAGATAGAACTCTTGTGATTACTTTTGCAGGTTGTGCATGGAGGACTGTAAGGTTGGGAGTTTGCAGGTTTTTGATGGAAGGCTATAAGGTTGAGCGTCTGCAGGGTTAATATGGAGAGTTGAACAGTTTTTTTTATTTGTTTTTAATATTTTTATTTTTATTTTTCTCTTTTTAATATTTATATTAATATTTTAGTAATGGGGTTGTTTTAATATATATATATATAAGTTTCATTTCTTTTTATTATATATATATACTAACTTTCAATGTTTATAATTGCAGGTTTAAATAAAAAACTAAAAATCTTAACAAATATTGGTTTATTTGAGTTCAATATCATTAGATTTTGTTAAATTAAATTATAAAACTAATTTTTAGAAAATTGATTAAAAAACAAAGAAATATTATATGTGTTTTTCCGTTTTAAATTTATTATAAATTCAAACTAGATTTTTATTCCTAACAAAATTAAAGAGGGTTGATCAAAAGGTAAAACTTTTATTTTATTTAGATTTAATTCTTTTTTATTTTTTTTATTTTTATTGTTGTAAACTAAAACAATCAAAGAAGAAAAAAACTAGTCTATGTATTTGTTTTGTTTGTTTATTATTTTATTTTATTTTCTACTGATTCATAGAAGAATCCTAATCTATTTTTTATTCCTAGTATGATTAGAAAATTTATTAAATGGAAAATGGAAATGGAAAGAGATGAAAATTTTCATTAATTTTAGATTTAAAATATTAAAACTAATTTTTTATTTCCTAAAAAAAACACTAATAATTAAGACTAATAGAAATGAAATTCTTAACAAATAGAAACATTACAGTAAATTAAAGTATATTAATTTTAAATTGGAAATAAAACTAAAACCTACCTACTTTAATTTAATGAGATTTTACAATCATTTACGTGTAGTGAAATTTCCAGTGAAACCATACATGTAAAAGAAGTAAAAGAATGTTTACATAAAATTTTACAAAATGAAATCTAATGTATTCAAAAGTATGCAAAACTAAGGATTGTAGATTTAAACAAAGTAAAAACAGAAACAAAACTAATCTAACCTTAATACTTACTTGGAACCATTGCTTGACGCAGCTTCCGTTTGCATGATGGTCACCCGAGATCTCTTCTTCATCTTCTTCAATCTCCAATTCGAACAGGGTTCTTCATCTGATATGCATGATTCTCCAACTATCGATTCCTCCTTGTTTGCTTCAGGAAGAGGGGTTTCATCCTTAATTGCTGTCAAGATCTCCTCTTCTTGAGAAGAGGAGATCCTAGCTTTTCCTAGGATCTGAGTGAGCCGCTCTAGGCTTGAGCTCAGAATTCTACTGAAATCAAATCAAATGTTTAAAAAGAAAAATTAAAATGAGTACATCACAAATGCAGGAAAAAAAAACAACAGTACGAAATGAGTTAGTAAAACAAACAGAAAAATAAAAAGTGCACCAAAAATCTGTATAAAACAAAAATGAACATATAAAATTAAAACAAGTTAGTATGAAATAAAGGCACCCAAAAATGAAAGCAATCCAAATTTTAAACTACAAAACTGTAAATGAAAAATAAAAACTTGCATAAAACAAACTTGCATTTGCAGAAAAAGAAAGAACTTGCAGGAAACAATCAAGGCTTTGGGGCAACCCACTAAAGTGGATGCGTCTGGTTGTTACACCACGGAAATTACATGGTGAAGTCGTCTTTGCTTCTTACAGTTTCCCCTCCCCATTTCTATCTAATAAAAACAGACTATCTACCTATCTATACTGTGATCCCTTTTAGCACCTCCCCGGCAACGGCGCCAAAATGTTGGGTAAAAACATTAAACAAATTATAACAGAATTCCAACGATTTAATTGTCAACCCGAAGAGCCCGTAAACTTGTGAGGCACAAACAAAATATATGTAGGGGCAGAGTGTTGTTGAATCTAATCTATAACTGAAATTAAAAATACATGACTGAAATTGAATTAAACTTGCAAATGAAATTAAATTAAACTTGCAAAGGCAGAAATAACATGAAAAACAAAAAATAAAATGAACAGCAATCTAATCTAGAACAACAAGAAATTTCAAAATATAAATATAATCTATGAAAGCATAAATTTGCATAAACATAAATTGGTATAAAGCAAATCAACATTAACTAGTGAGCTCACATAAAATCAATACCGAAAATGCATAAAAAGAAATAACTAAACATCTACATTAACAATTCATAAGAAAAAAATACTAAAAATCTATATGAACAACTCATAAGAAAGAAATTACTGAAAATCTATATTAACGAAAGAGAATAAAAGGATGTGCATGAAGCATCATCTCCACTACATAAAAATCAGAAATTTTATTCTATGACTAACTCTGAACTATTCTCTACTTCCAAACCACTAGAGAGGCCTCAAACCAAAATGAGTAGAGATCCCTCCTATTTATACATAAATCCAAGATAACTTATCATAATTACAGATCCACTATTCTCTCAATCTATCCCTTAAAATTCTCAACAAATAGACAACTGATCCCCCCAAATCCTCAACAAATCTACAACCCGTCCCTTTAAATCCTCAACCAAATATTGGATGAGATATTCTCTCCACATGTCCATGATCTTCTCCTTGAAGTTAGCTCATATCTAGAAGATGAAATTCGAATCTGAGGCTGGGCGGTCACTTTTGAGCTTGCTAAAGTCTTCAAATACACATGTACACATCACCAAACTCACCCAACTTTAAAGTATAATGAAAATATGTTATTTTTCTCAATAATTAACCATAAATTCACTCAAAATACTCAAAATTAAATGATTTGAAAAATGGTAATATAAATCCATATTTATTATGAATGTGGTGAATGTTAATGGTTTTATGGAAGGATATAATAGAATAAGATGATAAATAGTATGTGAAATGATGAATAAAATGTAGTATTTTTGCGGCTCAACACTCATCTTCATTAGTGGCCTCCTCCTCCTCCTCATCGCTATGGAAGGATATTGCAAAGATGCCCCCATCTATGCTCAACCATCTGAAAAGGAATTTGCCACACTAGGGTAATGAACAATTTTGTGAAAGAAATTACTTCGCAGAGGGGAAGGGATTGAAATGTTATCTCAACAATAATATGATGGCACGAAAAGGTTTTTCAGTGGAAAAATATTTACCAACTAAAAGCATTTGAAAGTTAGAGAATTTCAGATATGAAGACAAATATCTTAGCAGTGCCAGATCAAAAGGACAATAATTCACAGTTGAAGAATTTGTGCAAAATTTTCTGATAAGGATGTTCATCAAAATGTTCAGATTTTTGGATATTAGTTGTGTTTGTTATTTTGTGTGCATTGTGGACTCCATCTCATAAAGCAACACGATATGCATATACATAAGAGATTGGGGTTTGCCCCATATGGTGAAGGCTTGCAAACACATTTGAAAACATACAAGAGGATCTGCGATTTGGAAAAGGGTGCAGATAATATTTCTTCAAAACTTTCTATTTCAGAAATGAGATCAAATCGATATCAAATATTTCTAAATTCATGAAGTTAAAGATGGTTGAGCATTTGTCATATTTTTTATCAAGCATTTCCATATTTGAGGGCATAAGATTATCAACAAATCTAACCACCTATCAAATTTATCTCCGGTTATTAATCTTCTCCGGATTTCCAGTGGTCAAAAGTTCTAGTTACTGTAACAGCTGTCAGAGTCAGGCTTGACTGTGGATCAATCAAAACATCGATTAAAGGCAACGATCACATGGACAACAGAGGCCACGAGTCTATTTCACACAGAATGACAAAGGATGACATGGTAATTAAGGGTGCCAAATGTTCGAATCCACTACCAAAGCACTTGGGAGAGTTCACAATAACCCAAAAGTCATGCTCTAGATGACCTCACAACACTAGCTGAGGCATCTAGGTAAATCTAATCTCACAAGTCAATTTGGATTAGGAATAAAACTTTTCATTTCAGAGAGCATCTTTCTAGGATTATATATTCTTATAAATTGTAAAACATTAGGATAATTTAGTAGAGACACATGAGGGTCAAATTATGTTGGGAGCTTGTACAATTCTGCAATACTTTATCTGTGTAAGAACTTATTTGCTTTATGAATGACTTATTATCTATTTGGAGCTGGGTTTTGAACTTTATATTGTGTTGACATTATGTGGTTCTGTTTGAACCCTTGACTATATTTTTGTTTATATAGATGTTTTCTATATAGACGTTTGTGTTGGCAAGTGGATGTTTATGCTTACATCATGTTTGAAATGTTATTTTGAGCACATGTGCTTTTACATATGATCCAGTGGATAACTGTTTGTCTATCCTTTGTGTTTATATGCTTTGAAACCTATCTCCTTGATCCTGAAAGTTGTACTATGATTCCTTCCGTAAAATCTTGTCCGTATGCATGTATTATCTGATGTTTTCAGATTTTTGTGTCTATGTACTTGTTTTTGTCCTCTCAACTTTTATATTTTTATCCACAAAACCACCAAAACAGTCTTTGATTTCTAAGGTGCCTAAACACTGCTACCCTGTAGTCTAGTTAGCAGACTTTAGGATAAACATATTTTGGCGACCATACTGGGGAAAAAGCATACAAGTTCTTCCTTGGTTCAGTATTGACAACGTTTAGATCCAGTCTTTGATGGTGAACAAGGGTTGGTTACATGATTTAGACTACAATATTTTCACCGGTGACTTCATGGAGGAAGGATCTGTTGGCGACTCCACTGGTTCAAAATGTCAAAAACCATGGAAGCCATTGTGGCTACAAGGTTTGCACCTTTCTATTTTTCAGTTGTTCCAGATTTTCCAAATAATGTCCCTACTATGGATGAATGGGGAGATTTCCCCTCAAGATTTAGAGAAGATGGTCATGACCATCTGACACAACACTTGATTGAGTTTCATCAATACATGGACCAAATTGATATTCATCATGAGGATGTATTTTTGAAAATGTTTTTGTATTTCTTAGAAGGAGATTCCAGACAATTGTACCAATCTCTTCCTATCTCTAGAATTTCGTCAATAAAATATTTCCATGTTGTCTTTTATGTTTATTGCAAGAGGATTTATTCTGTTGATCTCCTTTTAGAGGACTGTTGTGAGCAATTTAAGTTCAAGAAATCCCTTAGTAATAATGATCAATATAGCCTTATTGATGAAATTCATGAAGAGATATTTCAACAAAAAGAAGTCTAGGAGATATTTGACAGTTTTCAGGATTCAAGACATCATTATCACGTAGAGTTTACTGTTGAAAAACCTTATGAAGCTCAACCCTCTATTGAGGAAAACATTGAAAATCACATTGTTGATGAAGATTTGCAAGACAATGTTAAGGTTGGTGTTGATGATAGTCGAATTAAAGATGCCCATGATTCTATTTCGAAGGATGAAATTGTTCTTCCCAAATTATTTCATGATCATCCCATTGTTCAAGATAATTTCAACAAATTTTTAATCATAAAACTATTGGAGATATTTTCCAAGTTAACTATGTCGAAGATTATTTTGACAGTTATGCAAGTCAACCCATTTATGATATGTGTCTGGCTAATTTAGAGCAACAACCTTCTTAATCAAAACCTATGGAAATTTTTAGTAGCAAAGCAGTGTATGGAAAATGTGATTCATATTTTTTGAAAAGCAATGAAAAATATGGAAAGGAGTTAGAAGAGGAGTTTACACATTTTTCTTCTTCATCAGCTGTTGAACAACAGTCTTCATAAATCAGTAAACTTGTATATATTGTTTTTTAAAGAGGCACTAAAAAAAATGAGGCTATTATAGCTAAAGATAAGGGAAACAATGTTTTGTTTTATGCTTCTTCATTTGCAACATTTCAAGAAAAGAAGTTGGATATCCTCCATGGAGCAGAAAATATATGGAGGCATCCTTTGTTGGAGTCATTATCCAACTTACACACTTTATTTGGTCAATTTTAGCCTTATTACCCACTATCCTAAGTTTAATTGACTCAATTGGCATCAGATGAGCACACCATGGCATCAGCATGAGCACACCCACGCCTTCCTTCAATCAAGGAGGCCACCTAAGCCTTCTCCTTCAATCAGGGAGGCTACTTAGGCTTCCTCCTTCAAACAGGGAGCAATTCTAGGGTGATCTGAGTGTCATAAGTGCACCTAATAGCTAACTAATTGCTGTTTCACCTAACAATCAGTTAAGTTGAGTTGTAAAGGCGCCTCCATCATGTCATTGTCTATTTTGGGCTAATTAGGATGAACTGGAGTGAGTTAATGCACCTGGAAACCACTTCTGATGACCAGTATCACTTCAGTTAACTTCATCAGAGCTAATTGGATTTAGTGATGTGCTACCACCTACTAATTAACATGCAGTGACATGTGTCTGAGTTACATTCAATTAGACTTGGTCATTTATTGCACTCCAATTCAGTTAGACTTGGTCATTTATTGCACTCCAATTCAGTTAGGACTCAGTTACAGTCAATCATGGATAAATTAGTGGTTAACTAAGTGTGTCTAGTGTTGGTTGACAGTCAGTTAAGCTACACCCATCCATGCAATTCGAATGACCTCTAGTGAATTCGAATTGTCTCCATTCATGCAAGTTCTGCATGACATTGTATTGTATTATTCATTCCATTATTGATTATACAGAGCTGCAACCTCCTATTGCAGTACTGTTATGTCATTTCATTCCTAATTTGTCTTGAAACTCTTGTAAGTCCATGCTTTGTCTCAAGATTGTTGTGACAGAATTAATATGGTATCAGAGCCATGGCGGTACGAAGCTCATTCTTCATAAAAACATGATTTCTGACAGATCTAGCATGCAAATTGAACAAAAGCTCAAATTCCAGCACTGCACTAGAAGCCAAAGGTTTACCACTTAATACCCCAAGTAAACAAATTGTTGATAAAGCTTGCTTGAGGGGGTTCCCACTGGGTTTTCCCTCTTTCCCCACTTAGCATTTTATTTTGAGCATTGTTAGAGTTACTTTTTTGTACAGGGTGACCTATGTCCTTTGTTGTCAGGGCCCTAGAATTTAATGCATTTTATTTTTACTCCTCCTAAGTATAGCTTAAGGGGGGGTGTTGGAGTCATTATCCAACTTACACACTTTATTTGGTCAATTTTGGCCTAATCACCCACTATCCTAAGTTTAATTGACTCAATTAGCATCAGCATGAGCACACCCATGCCTTCCTTCAATCAAGGAGGCCAACTAAGCCTTCTCCTTCAATCAGGGAGGCTAATTGGGCTTCCTCCTTCAAACAGAGAGCAATTCTGGGATGATATGAGTGTCATAAGTGCACCTAATAGCTAATTGATTGTTGTTTCACCTAAAAATCAGTTAAGATGAATTGTAAAGGTACCTCCATCTTGTCATTGTCTATTTTGGGATGATTGGGATGAACTGGAGTGAGTTAATGCGCCTCCAACCACTTCTGATGACCAGTATCACTTCAATTAACATCATCGGAGCTAATTGGAGTTAGTGATGCGCTACCACCTACTGATTGACATGCATTGACATGTGTCTGAGTTACATTCAGTTAGACTCAGTCATCTATTGCACTCCAATTCAGTTAGGACTCAGTTAGAGTCAATCATGGATAGATTAGTGGTTAACTAAGTGTGTCTAGTGTTTGCTGACAGTCAGTTAAGCTACAACCGTCCATGCAATTCGAATGACCTCTAGTGAATTCGAATTGTCTCCATTCATGCAATTCTTGCATGACATTGTATTGTATTATTTATTCCATTATTGATTATACAGAGCTGCTACGTCCTATTGCAGTATTGTTATGTCATTTCATGCCTAATTTGTCTTGAAACTCTTGTAAGTCTATACTTTGTCTCAAGATTGATGTGACAGAATTAATATCCTTATCTTTTACATCAACCATACAATTGGCAGGACCCAGTTTCCATTTACATGGACTCATGGTTATCAAAGAGTTTAAGCCTTATAGAATTTGGAATCAAAGTAGAATATGCTTTGCAAATTAAATTTATGTTTCAGATGTTAAATTCTTATTTGATTTCTATCTACCTGCAAGAAGTTGTTACAGTCGATTGGATGCTATCATGGCTTCATTAGAAGTATGATTTCACATTATTAGCTTGTGTATACTGATTAGAAGTAGGAGTAGGAAGAAGAATAAGCTCGCCATAGGAGCATGTAGATTCTTTTCAGTGTGTTGGATTGCAGCAGTATTTTTTCATTTCAGAGGTGTGTGTTCAGAGTTTGAGAAAAATGCAGAGATTTGGTAAATGACTCCATAGCCCAATTAATTAGTAATAGTTATGACTTCTGGTTGAAATAAATTAAAAGGAACTTGGTCTACATTTCTTGGCAAATCACACAGAAATTCCATCCCCCAGATGGAGCCAGTGTTTGTCCTAGGTCTGTTAGCTATCTTTCCTAGGCCTATTTTTCTACCTTAGACATTTTTATCCCTTGTTAATTTTCTTATTTTCCTAAATTTGGGCTACTTTGATTTCATTTCAAAATGTCTTGTGCATTTACAAATATTTTAGTTTTAAAACTTAAAGCTCCTATAGATTAATAAATGTCTTTTAATCTTATGTAATGCAAAGTTAGGGTTAATGATGTATTGCCTATGTTTAACACAAGATGGCAACGCATCTTATCATTTAAATGCATGTGCACTACTAGCTTGCCAAGTTTAGGTCTTGCACAGGTTTCAAAGCCTCATCAATTTTCTTATGGATAAGGAAACATAGAACCCAGGAGGATCAATCAGTTGTTGCTCATGTAACAAATACAATGGCTAACTCCTTGAAAGGGAGACCTGTACAGGGACATATTCTAGAAGGAAAAGAGCCACCTCAGTTTATTGGATTATTCCTTAACATGGAAATTTTAAAGGGTGGATTAAGTGTTGGCTACAAAAAGTAGATTACTGAGAAAGGAGAGACATATAATGGGGATGGTATTTCCCTCATTCAAGTTTACGGTACTGGGCCTCATAATAGTAAAGCAATTCAAGTCGATCTGGTGGTAGAGTCTTTAAATTCGTGTGACTGTTTTTTACTACAAACTGGGACATCACTCTTTGCTTAGCATGGAAACTATGTAGGATTGTCGTTTGTGTGTTCCTGATCCCTTGATAGCAATTCCAATGTGATTATTTCTTCTGGATAAACATTCAAAAATAACACAGTTCCTGGTATTAGTATCCTCTGTGAAAAGTCTGTCAGGATAATCAAAGAACAACGTAAATATAATATAGTGCCCATAGGAGCACTTCACTATGGTATTTTTCTTCATAGATCGATTTCTTATGAATTATATATGTGATAGGGCAGATCCTCTTATTCTTTGTGAGCTAGTCAGGGCTTATATGGACTATGCACCACATGCCTGGAATGTTATTCTTGTCAATAGAGATGGAAGTAACAGTAGAGAGACCTACAAAGTGGTGGTCGTGGGCTAGAGCCCGATATTGTTGCACCTGGAAATCTCACACTGCTTTTCAACCTTCAGAAGAATTTCATGTTGCCTGTTAACCTCCCAGAAATCCTGGTCTGGGTAACCTTTGACACTTTTTTCCCTGACCTAGAAGGGACTGCGCTTCCTTGTATTTTACACAAAGCGTCGGTGACGCTTGCCTCAGTTGAGCAAAAGGCATCGTTTTCCTTCCTTTTTGGAAAAAAACCTAGGTTGACGCTCCTCTCAGTTTGGCTAAGAGCGTCAGTGGTCAGTAAAAAGGAAAACAATATGTTTCTAGAATCTTCTGTACAGAATCCTTCATGGAATTAGTTCCTATATGCCTGAGAGAGGTGGCATTAGCCTCCCTCACCTATAGGGATCTCATTCTATCCTTTTGTCAAGTCATCTCATGGGTTCTAGCCTATAAATGAAGCCTTCATGAGGAGAGTGGGGGGTGCCAAAAAAAGCATCCTGATGCTGCTAGTTTGAAGTCTGAATCAGAGGCAAAGTAGAGGTAGCTTGTGTTGGGAGAGGTATTCATAGTCATAGGAGATTGCATACATTCTTGATTGAGACAAAAGCCATCGACATCAAGGATTTTTGTTGTACTTATTTCTCATCCATATATTAATACAAAGACATTTCCCTTTCCTATATTTGATTGTAGTTTTTGTAATTAAATATTATTGGATTCCTTGATCACCAATATGGATAGTTAGTTATCATGATGCTCTCATCCCTTTTGTTTGTCTTGTGATCTCTTTTGCAGATATCGAACCGTTGCAAGGACTTTCTGGAGAGAAGATAAATGGATCCAAGGTTGAGGTATAAGGTGTTTTATGTTAATTGATTTAATTATTCAATGAAAGGATATGGTGTTGTGTCTTTTTGTTGTGTAGTTGTGTCTTACATTGCAGATGAACAAGCAGTGTCTACACCGGTTGAGAATTCCTATCAACAAAATTGGCGAATCCGTTGGGGATCTAGCCTAATCCAATCAGATCTGGGGAAGATCCAGTCATATCTGGTGCAGATCCAGTCAGATCTACAAACTTCAGTAACCATTCCATCTATGAAGGTTATTTATCTCTCCTTTCAATTGTTTCAGTTAACAAGGTGAGTTATCCATCTTATGCTTCTAATCTTTTGCCTCTGTTCTGAGTAAGTTTTTGCACTTTTTCAATTAGTGCAGTCTTTCTGGTTTCTCCTATAGGTTTTTAGTCTTTTCAGCCCACTGCTCCATGATGCTTTTTCCTTTGGATGACAGTGCGTCGGTCCATTTTAGGACGTCTTTTCTCTTCTTGACCGAAGCGCCGACACTGCCTTCTCCTTTGCTTGACAGAGTGTCAACGATGCCTTTGTGCAGAAAACTAAGAGCGCCATAACATCCTGGGACGCTCTGGTGCAGTGCCCTTCAACGCACCAAGATAGGTCTTCAAAAACTACCAGTTTACAAAAAATTTGTTCAAAAATTGGAATTTTTTCTGTCCTCTGAGACTTTTACTGGTTTACTGGCTTTTGTGAGTCTGATTCTCTGTTTGAGCTCAGATCCAAAAACTTCTATCTTTTTCATTGTCATAAATGAAATTGGAAACATAGTTTGATCTTGGTTTTTTAGTGAAGTATCTAAAAATTTCCTTTTGAAAAGAAATCCTATAGCCTCTTCCTAGAAGATTAGTTTCTTTTGTAGAAAAGACTACTTTGTGTGCCTCATATTTTCTAGAAAAATACAAAAAGAATCATTTTATTTTTCTCTTGTTAATGCTTGCGAAAATTGTTTGTTTTTTCATTTGCATGAGTGATTCAGAAAAATAGGCCTTTTTGACATTGTAGCAAAAATCAGTTTTGCATGCACATTAGAGGCTTTCGTTTTCTCTCTGTCATTTTCAAAAACTTTAGAGTGCTTGTTTGAAAGATTTTTTGTGTTTTGAAAGGACTTCCTTTGCATTTCTTTATTGGATCTTGTTTTGCTATTGAAAACAAGATTTCTTATGGTATATTGTTGAAAAGAAAAGAAAAAGGTTTCTTCCTTACCTTAGTTAGTTCTCATCGAAGTCAAAAAGTGCATTTACATATAGATTAATTTGCATTATTGGAGATAACATTCCACAAACATTCACCTAATCGTCCAGATAAAATTAACAATAGCTTTAGGTCTAAAATTGTATAGAAACTTGAGTGATAGGTTAGTGATGTGTTCGAGTGTTGTTAAGCATAGGAGCTGTCGTTATTTGTCCGCACTACAACCTGGGACTCGCATAGTTCTTACATGTATCGTCGGTATATCGAACGACCTTTCACGTACCCTTGAGGTATATAGAAAGGTACTTCACGTACTCGATTGTATATCGGAAGGCACCTTGTAAACGGTTGTGCATTAGACAGCACTACTACCGATTTGAGCTCCCACGTACCTTTCGTATATTGGGAGACCCCACTAAGATACCCTAACCATATGAGAAAATCCCTTTGGTTGTCTTGTGTGGAGAAATACACCGAAAATAGCATTCATGGAGACTACTACGCATGTACCCCTGAGGTATATCGTGAGTTGCACCTAATTGACAATCCTAGTGAGAGACCGGTTATTCTGAACCCGTCCTATCACTTAAGTCTGCTTGTAACCTTTAGCTTTGCGTAGGTTTTGTTTGTGTGTTTTTCTCCTTTTTTGACCTAGGTTAGGTAACTTCGGCCACCACCATGGCTGAGTAATTTGCGAGACATCAATCTCGTAGATTGCAGGTTTTATCTCCTGACTCTCCTCCTACTGTGGAAGGACAGGAAGGGGTAACCATGGAACAACCAGCTTCTACTAATGTTCCTGTAGGAACTACCCTAGCTAGTGAAACCAGAGAAGAATTCACTGTTTTTACAAATCCTTTGGTTCAACTCCCTCCTACAGCTTATGTTTTTATGCATCCGTCGTTGGAGGGTCGTGTCAACAGTCCTACTCCACCAGATTATGGCCTAGATGCTCCTTTTTGGAGGACTTCTATGGGCCAAGCTATTGCTGAATTCGGGGTTATCATACCTTCACCAGGGAATCCTCCTTTGGGAGAGGAGGAACAGAGTAGAATTAATGCATCTCTCGATTGAGCTCGTAACTTGTCAAAGAGAGTAGAAAGAATCATTCCTCCACCTATGTCTCATTATGAAACTATGTCAGCTCGCTTACCCCGTAATACAGATCCTTGGCCTTTATCTTAAATTAAAACTTTCCCTAAAAATCATCCAACCTATGGTGAGACTTCCCACAACCCATGGCCTGAAGGATATCGTTCACTAGCTCAAGTGTTAGGTCCTACTGAAGAAGTTCCATTTCAAGGTAATCCAGGTCCAAATGACAATCCTACAGTCTCACATCCTGGCCCCGTTACTAGGCCTTCCATACCATTCATGGTTGGTGGGAAATCCACAAATCAAGTTATGTCAGAAAATTCTAACGCCAGGGGGCAACCCCCAGTGCGACTTACATCATCTGTTAGTGGAATTATTGCTAGTTCAGGACAAGTTACAGCTGTAGCACAACCTGCAGTAGTCATCCCTCCTACAAATACCAATATTGTTCCCCCCTCCCATCCAATTCAGGCCAACCCTTAAGGGTGCAACCTGTTAATAATACAACTTCTTGAGGATATACTTATTCAGGAACTCATCCACCTATAGTCAATCAAATATATCAACAACCACCGCTAGCGGCTATTTATCCTGGAATGCCCTACCCTGGAAATGCTTTTATACCTTGGGGACAACCTAATTGGTCCAATGTTCCTTCATTGGGAGGAGATTTTGTTAATATTGTTGGAGGATATGGTGGCCTCCCCCCTGGAGGACCACCGCGTGGACCTAGAGGACCTGGAGGACCCAGAGGACCTAGAGGTCCTAGAGGTCCTGGAGGACCTGGTGGACCATTTGGAGGACCACCACCCGGAGGCCCACCACCACTGCCTGGAGGACCACCACTGCCTCCTGGAGGACCACCACCTAGAGGGCCACCACCACCTTTCGGAGGACCCCCTCTCTCGGGTGGCCCACCTCCCTATGGAAATTCTGGAAATCAACAAACTTTGGGGGCATCATCCATAACCATCTATCAATCAGCATATGGTCCTACTGGTCAGCAAATGCCATATCAATACTACCAGTATCTGCAACCAAATCAACAACTGCCATTTTTGGCTACTTTAGATCTGCCATATTTGTCAAGATTGATAAATGACCTGATCCATCATGACCCCTCTTGGCCTGCCATTCCTGTAAAGCTTCCTTCATATATACCCAAGTTTGATGGTAAACCCAGTGAAGACCCAAAAAATCATGTGATGACATTTCACTTATGGTGTTCATCCAATTCTTTGATGGATGATTCAATCCTTATTAGGCTTTTTCAAAGAACCGTCACTAGTATTACTGCAAAGTGATACATCGAGTTACCATAGCACTCTTTTTGGGACTTCAATGCTTTAGCAATGTCATTTTTAACACACTTCCAATTGGCAATCTGATACAAAATAGGTATAGACCTTTTGACTTCAATTTGACAAACCACATCAACCCACATCTCCAATCATATCCATGAATGGAAACGAAGATGAAGGTTAATTAAGGCCCCCATTCCTGATCAGTTGCTCGCTGATTGGTTTGCAAAGTATTTACTTCCACCTATTGCTATAGATGTCACCATGGGAGGCGATGTTACTGAGGAGCAAGCTATTAGCCTCACTCAATACCTAGACTTGGTTTACTCCCAGTCAGGTACTCTATATGATCTAATTCCCCATGCTCCTCGACCTACAACTGATCCATCAAGACCCAAAACTAAACCACCAGTTGATGGCATACTTGGTTCAGTTCAAACGTAAACGGCGGCAAAACCTTCCAAGAAACAAAATGAAGTTTCCACTCCGTCAAATCAACCAGCACCATCTACCAAACCTACACCCTCTCCTATTATTTCTGCTGAAGTAAACGCAATCCAATCAATGAACCTTTTAGCGAAAAGAAGAAAGGAAAAAATAAATCTAAAAAACCTGGTAACCAACAGGAAGGAAACAAAACAAAGAACTCAAATGTTGATTCAAAAGGTAAGCGAAAGGTAAAATTTCCTTGTTTAATGTGCGGAGGTGACCATTTTACAAAAGAATGTCCTCATCATGAGGAAGTTAGTAAGTTTTTGAAAACTTCACCCACCCTAGCAGCCTTGAAAGATCCTTTCCCTTCCCAATAACAGTTAATTGATCATAAGTCCTTACACAAAACTTCATCCTCCATTGATGAAGTTCTAATGATGTCTAGTGAAACGGTTAATTTAAATACAAGAGCACACAGTTATGACCCTCCTCTGAAAAAGAAACCTGATGATATTCCATCTGAAAAACCCTCAACTTCCACACCTCCTCCTAATAATGGTCTTCATATTCAAAAACCTATACCAAAAGCAATTTTTCGACCACCAAAGGGTACTCTACGTAAGTCCATAATCAATCCTAATGCTCGTGCCGCCCAATATTATAATATTGTTGAAGATTTGGCCCAGGCACCCTGCGCTATGTCGGCTTTAGAGGTACTTCAAACCTGCCCACCTCAACGAAAAAACTTGCTTACTGCCCTTGGATCTATGGATCCCGAGAATAGTAATATCATCACTTTCAAACTGGATGATTTCAAGACAAGACTCTCACATCAGTTGGCTTCCAAATCGCTACCAAGATTGCTGGCAAGACTATCCGTCGTACTATTTTGGATGAGGGTTCCTCTACATTAGTTATGTCTTTATCTTGCTGGAGAGCCATTGGTTGTCCGAAAATCAACCGTTCACCTACCACTCTTAAGGATTTTGATGGTCGTGGCTTTCAACCCTATGGATTACTACCTACCATCCATGTTGAACTAGGAGGCAAATCAGTCTCCATTCATATTGAAGCCGTCGACGCTCCTTTGGATTACAGCTTACTCCTAGGTTGTAACTGGTTTTATGCAATGCAAGCTGTAGCATCAACCATTTTTCAGATCGTCCAGTTCTCATTCCAAGGAAATATTGTTATTATTAATCAGTTGGATTTCATCACATGTAGTGCCATTACAAATGATGCAAATAGCGTTCCACTCCTGAATACCCCACAGTATAAGGACATTGGAGTAGGTCTTATCAAAGATTCTTCACTAATGGGAGTCTTTCCCTCATCTGATCCTCCTCCTGCTTCACAAACTGCATCTATTAACATGATTTCTACCTCTCATACAGACAAAGGAAAAGCAATTGCTAATGAATCAACATCCTTTTCCCCTTTCAAGGAAATTTACAATGCAATCCAATCTACCAGTGATTCCCCCATCAATCACCACTTGTTGGTGGCCTCAGACCGCTATCACATGCCATACTGGCTCAAAAATCCCTCCCCATCTCTAGATTATCTTTCACACACACTTCCTATGGATGAATCTATTATGGAAGTTATGTCGTTAGACAAGATGTCTTGGGAAGATTATCACCACAGATCTTCTTTCCTTCCCCCTAGCCATATGGTAGAAGACCACTTCACCTCTACGGTTTCGTCGGATATAGTCCTCAACCCTCAGTCTCTGATCCTCACTCGTAGTGTCGATTATGAAGGAAACTTATGCATCATTACAAAAACTATGCCTATATACATATCAGTGAAACCTGGTGTTCCGAAAAACATTTTCATCAGACAAAACTATTCACCTGAAGAGGTTAAAACATACACGACCCTTTTTAAGGAATTTAGAGATGTCTTCGCATGGACATATGAATAAATGTCGGGGATTGATCCCTCTATCATTGTTCATGAAATCAAAACTTACCCTGATGCCAAGCCCATCTGTCAGAAACTACGACAGGTCCATCCAAGAAAAGCAGCTGCTATTAAAAAAGAAGTTGAGAAACTTCTCAGGGTTGGTTTCATTTACCCCATACCATTAACTGAATGGGTATCCAACATAGTCCCTATGAAAAAAAAATAGGGTACTATTAGGGTTTGTATCGATTTTAGGGATTTGAATCGAGCTTGTCCAAAAGACAACTTTCCCACTCCCTATATTGATCAGATAATGGATAATTGTGTCGAAAGCGTTATTTTTTCCTTTATGGGTGGCTTCTCCAGCTATAATCAAATTGAGATTCTCTCGTCAAATCAACACAAGACAGCATTCATTTGCCCTTGGGGAAATTTTGCTTATCCTAAACTACCTTTCGGTTTAAAGAACGTTGGTGCGACATTCCAACATGCCATGTCATATGCTTTTCATGACATTAAACATGTTGTGGACCCTATCTTGACGACCTGCCTGCTCATTCCAAGCAGCAGGATATTCATGTCGATCATCTGAGAGTCGTGTTTCTTCAATGCCGTCATTTTAATATTCGTCTAAATCCCCATAAATGTGTTTTTTGTGTAGAAGTTGGATGACTTCTTGGTTTTATTGTTTCCAAAGATGGCACCCATATAGATCCCTTGAAAATTGAAGCTATCTTAGCCCTACCTGCTCCCACGAACGTAACTGAACTCCAAAGTTTGTAAGGGAAGGAAAACTTTCTACGTCATTTCGTCTACAATTATGCAGAAAGGACACATGGTTTCATGAGGTTGCTCAAGAAAGATACCCCTTTTGTCTGGGATGATTTCACGCAACGCGCGTTTGATAATCTTAAAAATGCACTTACCCATGCACCAGTGTTGCAACCACCAAAATATGCTAAGTACTATTCCTTGTATGTGGTTGCATCCTTACCTACCATAGGCATGGTCCTTGTTCAAACAGATGAACATGACCAAGAACATGTGATTTATTACGCTAGTAAGAGTCTTCTCGACTTTGAAACTCGATACTCACATGTGGAGAAACTTGCTCTGGCCACAGTCATCGCGGTCCAGAAGTTCCGTCATTATATTTTTCTCCACACCACCACTGTTTACACGGATTCCAACCCCATGTACTACGTTCTTACACATCAAGTGCTTGGGGGAAAATACTCAGGTTGGATCATGATTCTCCAAGAGTTTGAGCTAGAATTCACCAAAAGTACTTCCAAGAAGTCCCTCGTTTTTGCAGAGCTTATATGTGACCTTCCCCATGCTACTGAGACTACAAATCCCTTTGATTCATTTCCCTATGAATCATTGTTTCTCATTAGCACGACTAATCCATGGTACGGAGATATCATTATGTATCTCCAGACCTTAAGATACCAGCCTACTGCCTCTCGAGACGAACGTCGTCGCATTCGCCACCAGGACAAAAGCTATCTTATTCTGAATGATACTCTATATCACTGTGGTGTTGACTCTATCTTATGGCGTTGCCTTACACATGAATAGGCTGAGATCATTCTGAATGATTTCCATGCTGGAGCTTGTGGCGGTCATCTCTCTAGGTTGGCTACTGCCCAGAAAATCTTGCGTGTTGGGTTTTTTTGGCATTCTATTTTGAAAGATTGTATTGAAATGGTCAAGAAATGCCCACCATGTCAAATGTTTACTCCCAAGAAATGCACACATCCAGCTCCGCTTCATCCTGTTGTATTAGTTGGCCCCTTTGCAAAATGGGGCATAGACTTCATGCACTGTAGACCTACCTCAGTCGAGGGGCATGGCTACATTATCGTGGCTGTGGACTATTTTACAAAATGGGCTGAGGCAATGCCCACATATGTTGAAGATGGTAAGAATGCTGCATTATTCTTATTTAACCATATCATTGCAAGATTCGGGATTCCTAGGGCCATTGTGACCGACCATGGGTCACATTGTCAAAACAAGATGATGGCAGAGCTTAGTGTAAAATTAGGGTTTCGTCACGATAACTCTACACCATATTATCCTCAGGACAATGGCCAGGTTGAGGCTATAAACAAAGTATTAAAAACAATGCTTCAGCGGATGGTAGGGAAAGCCAAATCAAACTGGCATTTACAGCTCCTCTCTACACTCTGGGCCTATAGGACTACCGTCAAAATTTCCACTAGTTTTACACCCTTCCAACTAGTATACGAACTAGAAGCTACTCTCCCAATAGAATGTGAAATCCCTTCTTTAAAAATTGTTGTGGAACTATTTCCCAATACCACTATAGACAAAGAAAGTTTCTTGTATCTAAACAAACTTGATGAAACTCGACGTGACGCTACCTTAGCTAATGAGGCACATAAACGGAGAATGAAAATCCAATATGACAGGACTATCCAACCCCGTTCCTTCAATGAAGGAGATCTAGTTTTGACCTATGACCAGAAGCATGACAAGTTAGGGGCAGGAAAATTTGAGTCTATGTGGCATGGGCCCTATATTGTCAGTCGCGTTTTAGAGAAGGCGGCATATGAATTGGTTGATTACGACGGGATACCTTTGGGAGATCCCCAGAATGGGCTCTACCTCAAAAGATACTATGCCTAGGTCATGTGGCATAGAGTCTTTGTAAATATTATTTATAGTTTGTTGTGTGTCTTAAGCTTTGAGAGGTGTGTCTTTTGTGTGATTTAAAATGTGTTTTTTCATAAAACCCTACTTATGAATGTCTTTTGTCTGATGGACAGATAACTTCCTTCATTGGTTTTGCTAATGGTGCTCATCGATATACACTTAACCCTGCATCAGCAGCTTGGGTATTTTACTCTCCTACAAGTGAGCTGGTGAGTTCAGGGGATATTATTTTAGGTCCCTCCACCAACAATTTGGTAGAATATCATGTCGTAATCAGATTCTTGACGAAATCCCTAGCTAATGATGTAAGGGAAATTAGGGTTTACCTAGACTCTGAACTAGTTGTTCAACAGCTTAACCGAGTCTACACCATTTGAAATCCATGCTTCTTCGTACTTTTAGAAGAGTTAGCTTGTTGGAGAGGTATTTTGAGCAAGTTACATACCATCACATCCCAAGACACTTAAATGTTGTGGCAGATTCCCTAGCTAACTATGTCTTGGATTGGAATATTGCTCATACTTGAAGGTCCATTTGAAAACATAAAAACATTTGTAAATTCATAAGTAGATAAATCATTCCACACATCACATTTTCCACACACAACTGTAAATATAAAAGTTCGACATATATATATATAAGTTGTAGCACCGAGATACAAAATTTGGGCTGAAGCATCTCTAGCTTTTAGTGCCTGTTCAGGACCATAAAAAGTTCAGAATACATATACATAGGGAAAAATATGAAGATTCGAAGCTTTCAGTAGTACATATACAAAAAATGATAATCAAGGCAGACTGATCCTCATGATGCTCATGATAGCATGCAATAGCCTGGGCCACTCGGCGAAGCAGCGTAGAGAACCGTTCGGAGACACCTATGGTATGGCGCTGATAATGCCTGGGAACCTCATCAGTGGTCATGTCAGGGATACCCATAGTCAAGTGCTGTAGGTTCTCCTCAAGATATTCAAGCTCTTCCTCAGCTTTGGAGCGGTACACCATCATATCCTGGGTACCTGCTTGCCTAGCAATAGGTGACATCCCAACTGGGCGAACAGATCCAATGTCTACATGAAAAATATTTTTATCTCAGTACTATAGAAAATAAAAATGAAATAAATACAAAATTTTAGAAAACATAAGTGGATAATTTCTTCTTACCTCGGTCATCCCACACTTCCCCCTCAGGTAAGACTAGCTCCGGGTCATTTTGGAAGTCTGCCCCCTCATAGGCATAATCCTCCACCATAAGTAACCGGTTTCTCAACCAGGGAAAGAACTCGAAACCATAAGTGACTGTAGGTCCTCCACCTCCGAGGCGAGGCATAGATGTCACCCATGCAAGCATCCTCGAATCTTCAGGATCCAATCTGGTAATGGTCACTTGGGGCCTCATGTGAGGTACCCGCTGTAAGATAAAAGACACCACCACTGCTCTGTAACTAAACTGCTTCAATTTTCCTCTTTTGCACTTGTTTAGTTGACTCTTCAAACAAGCTAGCATGCCTTCACACCAGTTGAAGACAGTGGGCTCCATGCATTGCAAAGCATATAGCATGTGAGATCTGCTGGTAAGATGGGTATCCCTAGTACCTGCCACCTTGCCAATGGTATATACTATTGTCCTCAAGGGGAGATCCACTAGAGACTTGATCCATAGCTTGCTCAATTGGGACTCTGTACCTAATGAGCAATGTTGATCGATGATATCATCCAAAAGAGCATTCACCCCCTCGTGCTCTAGATAGAACCATAAGGCTTCCCCTCATAGATAAACCGGTCAGAAAGTAAATATCCTCGATCTCTATAGGCAAGATGTGGACTCCTACCACAAAATTCTCTTGGTCAAGATCCCACATTTCTATGATGTACTCCATCAACTAGACATGTTCTTTCATTCCAGGGATCCAGAAATACTTAAGAAGCCCACAGTTCTGTAAAGCCTCAATGGTGGTTGGGTCATTTGCAGCCTGGGTGTCTGGGACTTCATGTTCCCTTTCCTTCCAAATTACCATGATGAACCTGTGACATGTAAAATTCATTATTAGTAAGTATATCATGGAAAAAGAAAGAAAGATCAATGATATTATAAATTTCAATGCAAGATAAGAAACATGAAAAGATTATCTTTTGGGTGGTCTAGGGTTTTATTTTTCTTCTTTCCCTTCCTGTGGCACTGCTGAATTTTGCGCACAAAGCACCGCAGCGCCTCTGCCTTTGGCATGTGGAGCATTGGGTGCCTGTCCACTGTGGAGAGAGTGTCATCGATGCTTCTTTCCCAGCTTGACAAAGTGCCATCGGGGGCACTGGCTGACAACCAAAAAACCCTAAAAGGAAGAAAAAATGTCCTTCTAATGTGGATCAAACACCTATTGAGACGGTTAATCCCCTACCCTATCTTAGCAAAAGAGATATCTCTTATCTATCTTGCTTTTAAACCATAGAAAGAAAAAAAAAACTTGTAGTTAAATTATGCAAAAGAGACAAAATGGAATTTATTGAACAGAGAAAGAAAGAAAGGTCAAAGGCTTACCTCTTCTATGGAGAATGAAGCAACAATTAAGTGGAATGCCCTTTCCAAATCACTGGAGGAATTCTTGATATCAAAGCTAACTTCCCAAACTCACCAAATGGTAAAAAACAAGTGGTAAAAATAACTTACCTACCCTTTTTATTTACAGAATGTTTGGAGTTTTCAAATATGCATTGTAATTTATTTAATTTTGAAATCCAAATTATTTTGGTAAAAGTGGGTTTTTATTTTTTACTTTCTATAGTTTTGATAAAGTGGCTTTTAATGGTATTTTTTGAGTTTTTTTAGGTGAATGTTGGGTCATGGTTACGATTTAATCTATTTTTGTCTTTTTCAAGCTTAGAGCAAAACTGAAAAAGTATTGAGCATTGTTTACACATTTTACATGCCCATTAAAATTCCAGTAGAAAGGATTCGAGTGTACGTTTTTGCTTTTTCAGACTCGTAAAAAATGGATTATGAAAAAGGAACCTGGTTCGTGAGTTATATTTAATCTCTTTTCAGTCTCCTCAAAACAAAAAAAGATTGCCAAGCGAACGTGTTGCATTCACGCTTGTAAAAATATCAGAGCAGTTGACTAGTCGGGGGTAGGTTATCTCTTTTTCGGACCGACTGGCCTTATTTACGAAAAAGGACCTTTTGAAGTCTTCTTAGTCATTTCAGACTCTCTAAACATGAAACGACAAATGAGTTTGATTTCATTGGACTCACAAAATTACACGATGAAAGACCATATTTGGGAACAAACCCCTCCTTTCTCAGGTTCATGAAAAATATGAGAATGGACTCATCACTTGATGAGCTTCAACGAGTATTTGTTACCCTCTTTGGACTCGTAAAAATGAAAAGAGGCACTCGCCTTTTGAGGTGGGGAAATTAAAGGAAATGGGAATGGTTTTCATTTGTTTATATGGCAGTACTCTATAGTCCACCTTTGAACATGGCACCTGTCTGCATTTGCATATCTAAACAGTTGGGTTTTCAGCTTGTCTCCGAGTCGATCCACTTTTGTGAGTCACCTGACTCCTTTGAGTCAATTCAAAGAATTCCTTGTCAAATTCCTTGCATTGCACCTAGTTCTTTTCTCGTTAAAGTCAAAGTTGCCAATTCATGTGTCATTCCTTAAATTGTTCAAAGGATGTCTCTCCCAGAATCAGTAACTTCACTTGTCCTTAAGAGTTAGTCATTGTCTGAGTCAGTTCGTTACTTCAAATAAACTTTTGTTCCTAGTTTCATGTCACTAATGTGGGAATCATCATGGCCCTCTTGTGACAAGTCTATTCCTGGCGACTTCAAATCATTATCCAGGAATTAGACCTAGAAACCTAGATGGTACCTTGGGCCTGCATGCCTCAATGGCAGGTTACCTCACTTTCGACATGAGTTTACATCATTGACTCTTGATTGAAATATCCCATCGAGTGTTCGACTTCAAGTCCTTTATTCACATTCAATGGTATGTACTGAGATACCTTGGGGATCATTGTCATCAATGATGATTACCCTCGCACGTGTTAACAGTTTACATCATTGACTGGTAATCAAGTGGTTTCTACCATGTTCGACATCAAGACATTATAATCAAATGGTTAGATTCGTATCATTTGGAGACCGAAATGAAGACCCTGAGTGGTTAGGCTAACATCATTATTTCCTATGCTCAGGTTGTGTTTGGAGATCATTTACAGCCATGACACAGATCCACATTGTATGTTTGGTGGTTGTGTTCTATATTTGACATTGAGAGGCATAGATCTACTTTGTATATCTCGTAGCTATCTCCTACTTCTTGTAGCAATTATTCATGGATCTACAATGTATCATTTGTAGCCATGACGTGGTCATCGTCATAGATATACATTCAATTGGTCCGCAGCTATTATTGGGTTGGATAAAGTCAGTTACCGGTCCCATATGATTCTATCTCTCTTTGCCTTTGTATCAGACGAAAAACTTTGCAAACTATTTCACCTATCATCTTCTTCTAGATTCATACTTTGGGGGGCATTATGTTGCACCTGGAAATATCACACTGCTTGTCAGCCTTCAGAAGAATTTCATGTTTCCTGTTAACCTCCCAGAAAGCTTAGTCTGGGTCACCTTGGACACTTTTTCCTTGACCTAGAAGGGACGACGCTTCCTTGTATTTTACATAGAACGTCAGTGACGCCTGCCTTAGTTGAGAAAAAGGCGTCGTTTTCCCTCCTTTTTGGAAAAAACCCTAGGCTAATGCTCCTCTCAGTTTAGCTAAGAGCGTTGGTGGTCAGTAAAAAGGAAAAAAAATATGTTTCTAGAAGCTTATGTACAGAATCCTTCATGGAATTAGTTCCTATATGCCTGGGAGAGGTGGCATTCGCCTCTCTCACCTATAGGGATCTCATTCTATCCTTTTTTCAAGTCATCCCATGGGTTCTAGGCCTATAAATGAAGCCTTCATGAGGAGAGTGTTGGGGGGGGCAGAAAAATCATCCTTATGCTGCTAGTTTGAAGTCTGAATCAGAGGCAAAGTAGAGGTAGCTTGTGTTTGGAGAGGTCTTCATAGTCATAGGAGATTGTAGACATTCTTGATTGAGATAGAAGCCATTGACATTAAGGCTTTTGTTTGTACTTCTTTCTCATCCATATATTAATACAAAGACATTTCCCTTTCCTATATTTAATTATAGTGTTTGTAATTAATATAATTGGATTCCTTGAACACCAATATGGATAGTCAATTATCATGATGCTCTCATCCCTTTTGTTTGTCTTGTGATCTCTTTTGCAGATACTGAACCGTTGCAAGGACTTTCTGGAGAGAAGATAAACGGATCCAAGGTTGAGGTATAAGGTGTTTTATGTTAATTGATTTAATTATTCAAGGAAAGGATATGTTGTTGTGTCTTTTTGTTCTGTAGTTGTGTCTTACATTGCAGAGGAACAAGTAGTGTCCCCACTGGTTGAGAATTCCTATCAACAGATACTTGGGGAGAAAGGAAATATAGTGGAATGGGAGAAAAAAAACAAAGTGGAAATCTATGATTCTTCTGAAAAGTCATGGAGCATAGCAAAACCCCTGCTACAAGATGTGATCATAACAAACAAGAAGATGGTTTTCGGTGACAGTTTCTTTTACTGTAATACGATTTATTCTGAAGATATGAGAATTACTGCTCTCAGCCTTAGAGACGGGACTTAAATATTTTCCTTGTTGCCAAATATCGCTAATGGAAAATGCATGCTTAATCAGGCATTGCTTTCCTACGGATTGTGGGTTCTAGTTGCAAGGAGCACAGTCAAAGAAGGGGAAAAGCTTTTTCATGAAGTAATTATTTGGGAGTTTGAGAAAATGAAGTTGGGAGATTCCTCATATTCATTAGTGGAATCCTCCTCCTCCTCATCTTTGTGGAAGGAGATTTCAAAGATGCCTCCATCTATGCTCAACCATCTGAAAAGGCATTTTCCACACTCAGGTAATGAACAATTTTGTGAAATAAATTACTTCGCGGAGGGGAAAGGATTGAAATGTTATCTCAACAAGAATATGATGGAACGAAAGGGTTTTTCAGTGGCAAAACTTTTAGCAACTAAAAGCATTTGACAGTTAGAGAATTTCATATCTGAAGACAAATATCTTAGCAATGCCGGATCAAAAGGAGAAGAATTCACAGTTGAAGAATTTGTGCAAAATTTTCTGATAAGGATGTTCATCAAAATGCTAAGATTATTACAACTTTTTGGATATAGAACACATGCATATATGGCCATATGGACTTGGTTTTGTTATTTTGTGTGCATTGTGGAATCCATCTCATAAAGCAACGCGATATGCATATACATAAGAAATTGGGGTTTGACCCATACGGTGAATGCCTGCAAAAACATTTGAAAACATACAAGAGGAGCTGCGATTTGGAAAAGGGTGCGGATAATATTTCTTCAAAACTTGATATTTCAGAAATGAGATCAAATCGATATCAAATATTTCTAAATTCACGAAGTTAAATATGGCTAAGCATCTGTCATATTTTTTATCAAGCATTTCAAGATTTTATGGCAGAAGATTAGAAACAAATCTAACCACCTATCAAACTTTATCCCCAGTTATTAATCTTCTCTAGATTGCCACTGTTCAAAATTTCTGGTTGTTGTAACAGCTGTCAGAGTCAGGATTGATTGTGGATCAATCAAAACACTGATTAAAGGTAGTGCTCACATGGAGAACAGAGGCCACAATTCTATTTCAAACAGAATGACAAAGGATAACAGGGTAATTGAGGGTGCCAAATGTTTGAATCCATTGCTAAAGCGCCTAGGAGAGTTCACAAGAATCCAGAAGTCGTGCTCTAGATGACCTCACAGCACTAGATGAGGCAACTAGGCAAATCTAATCTCACAAGTCAATTTGGATTAGGAATAATACTTGTCATTTCATAGAGCAGCTTTCTAGGATTATCTATTCTTATAAATTGTAAAACATAAGGATAATTTAGTGGAGACACATGAGCGTCGAATTATGCTGGGAGCTTGTACAGTTCTGCAATACTTTATATGTGTAAGAACTTCTTTGCTTTATGAATGACTTATTATCTATTTGGATCTAGGTTTTAAAATTTATATTGTGCTGATATTTTGGGGTTTTGTTTGAACCCTTGACTGCATTTTTGTTTTTATAGATGTTTTCTATATAGATGCATGTGTTGGCAAGTGGATATTTATGCTTACATGATGTTTGAAATGTTATTTTGAGCACCTGTGCTTTTACATATGATGCAGTGGCTGAATTGTTTGTCTATCCTTTGTGTTTATATGCTTTGAAACCTATCTCCTTGATCCTGAAAGTTGTACTGTCATTCCTTCTGTAAAATCTTGTCCTTATGCATGTATTATATGATGTTTTTAGATTTTTTTTTGTTTCTGTACTTGTTTTTATCCTCTTGACTTTTATATTGTTCTCCACAAAACCACAAAAATAGTCTTTTATTTCTGAGGTGCCTAAACACTACTACCCTGTAGTCTAGTTCTACCCTGTAGTCTAGTTAGCGGACTTTAGGATAAACACATACCCAATTGCCACAACTTGGTTTGATGAGATTTATGTTATCTCTATCAAGTCAGGAGTAAATGTTACTCTCTTGGCTTATTTGTATGGGTCATTTGATATATTGACAAAAAATTTGTTTCCAAATATGGTACATAGAGCACATCACTGAAATAACCATGCTCCAAGTCAATCCTACCAACTCCTTCAGTCTGGATTTCAGAGTCATATCCCATTCGAACTATTGGGCCACTATTAGAATGCATATATGTGAAGAGCTTTTTGGTGGAAACCATATGTCTAGATGACCCTGAATCAATAATGAAGGTTAATGAATTAGAAGTACCTGCTACCAAGGCATGGCATTTCTGTTTGTTGTCTGAACTTGAGGTGCCATCTTTCTTCCTTGCACCATCTGGGACATGGATGTTTTTTTTTCTCCAGCAGTTGCGCCATCTGATCAGTGGTTTTCTTCATGAAGGAGCTCTTTGGATGCCATCCCTTATGGAAATATCTACATTTGGTTTTCTCTTTCCCTTTCTTGTCCTTTTCCTTTGGAGTATTCAAACACCCATCACTGGTTTTGGGTTTATCAGGTTTCCTCTTGCCTGACTGTAGAAATTCTAAGGCCTTGATGGCATAAGGAATTTCATAAACTGGCTAAGGATCTAAGCACACAATTAACCTCACAGAGAATTGTAGAGAATTAGCATAATGAGAGAAGAAGAAGAATTAATGAACACACATTAATGAATGATCAATAAATGATAATTGATATTATTACATAGGTAATACATCCTTATAAAGGAAAAAGGAGTTGCATGAAGACAACTCAAGCTAGCTCATAAAAGCAGGCTTACTAATTATGATAAACCCCTTAAAGCACTTTCCAATATACCAAGCACCTCACGAGTTGGCAAAAGCATGAGTGAGTTGCTAAGGAGATGGAAATAATATGCTAATGGAGGAAAACTAATGGAGGATGGGTTGGAAACAAAAGCACCCAGTTTCCTAGTTGACTAGCTTTTATCTTATCCATAGAAAAGCAGGATAAAGCAGAAAAAACAGAAAAAGCAGAAAAAGCTAAAAAAGCAGAATCTGCTATATGGTCCTGCATACTAATTCTAGAGGAACCCAGAATCAGAAATAAATTATTCCTAGGATATGGATGGCATGCATTGACTTTAAGGTGTCACCTAATTAATCTAGTAGGTGAATAATTAATCATTATTGATTAATTATTTTATCCTAAGTATATGAGTTGGTTTATTATATTCCAACACCCCCCTTTAAGCCTGACTTTATGATGATATTCCTGAACTAATCAGAAACATATATGCATATAGGGCCCAGCAATAAAGCTATGGTCACCCTTTTACAATTTATCTTGTCCAAAGAAATGAGGAAAGAGGCAAAACCTCAAGGGGAAAATCCTCCCTCAAGAAGGACATGAAAGGAATACCAAAAATGTTGAACTGCTGGTGTTGCTGCTGCTCCAAACTAAATGCTGATGTCTGGAGGAATCTTCTTCTTGGGAAGAAGATAAATCTGCTCACCNATTCCAACACTGACTACTTCGAATTCTTTGCATTATGCTTTCCTTTGGAGGAATTCGAAACACCCATGGCCAAAGCTTGATATTTGATAGCTTTGATGGTGCCCATTTGAACTAGCTTTTCCTTCTCCTGGGTGAGGGATTCCATGAAGTTGGCTAGTGTTGAAATTTTCCAATTTTGAAGTGCCAATTTTCCGGAATGAAAGGTGCTTACAAACACTAAAAATTCAGGACCTAACTTTGAAAGGATGGACATTATCAATTTATCTTCTTTCTTCTCAATTCCACATTGCTTCAGCTGAAGCAATAGAGACTTTAACTTCGTGAAGAACTCCTAGATAGTTTCAAAATGTGTTGGGCTCAGGAAAATGAGCTAGTTTTCAAGTTGATGTCCTCTCAATTCATCAGTTTTCCCAAAGAGTGATTCTAGTTTAACCTAGTATTCATTTGGGGTTTTCAAACTGTCTATATGAAATAATAGCTCTCTTGAAATACTCAGGCATAGCAATCTGTAGGCTTCATCAATTCTATTGAAGTACTTGGCTTTCTCTACAGCAGAGTTTGGCTCCACTTATGAGCCCATGGTAACTCTGTAGAGACCCTTATATCTCAATTGAATAACCCTTCCTTCCTTCCATTCAAATAAATTGAATGGTTTAAGAAATATGTGGTTTTATTCCATTTCTGCTTGCGCTAATGGTGGGAAATTTGATGAAAGTCTTGCAAAAAACACTCAATTTTATCTGTAATTTCTCTAAAAAATGCAACTCAAACACTCAAGATTGATATGAAAATCCACTCAAATCCACTTGTCTCTGATACCATGTGTTAATTTTGATCTATGAAAATATCTAGGAGCCTTAGAGAAACTCACAAATTGAATTACTTGCAAAAACCAACAAAAAAGCATGAAAGAGGAACAATTTTACATACATAGTGTGAACAGAAACTTGATATTATTTTATTGTCTAACATGTGAATATGTTAAGAATAGGTATATATTACATCTGGTTCAATTTGAGAGGATTTGGAAGCCAAATCTGAGTGTACATGTGAAATTGGCCAAATTGGCCTCAATCCCCCCTAGGTGGGCCAAACTCGCTCCAAATCAGCCCAAATGGTCATGAATGGTGGTGTGGACATTGGTGAAGTGTACTGGAGAAATCATGACTCCTTGTAATGTGTGGGTGTGCAAAATAAGGTGAGTAGGAGGCTGAGGGTGGGCATTAAATGCTCCAACAATCCAAAAATTGGCTAAAATCACCTCTAGTGCTCCTAGTCAACCACAATTCCTCAATTCAAGGAATGGGAGCATACTTGTCATAAATGAGGGTGCACATGTGGATTTTTATTTATATGGAGCGCTCTTATAGGTGTGAAATCCTCAAAATAGATGGTTATTATGCTGGATTAACTTCCCTAAGTCCAAACTATAGCATATCAATGCATAAATGCAATTAAAATTGGATAACGATTTAGAATAAGGTACTAAGTGGTGTATTATGGTTCTAACACTGACTAAACCAAGCTTGTCATAGAAATATTCAAACTTTACTTGAGATATAGGCTTGGTCAGCACATTAGCAACTTGCTCATCGGTACTCACATACTATAGCTTTATAACTCCCTTTTGTACCGTATCCCTTATATTAAAGTATCGGATTTCTATCTAATTTGATTTATCATGGAACACAAGATTCTATGTCATCTTTATACAACTTTGGTTGTCACAAAGAATCATTATGGTATCCAACTCCATGTCAAATAGTCATGACATTAGTTTCCAAAGCCATATTGCTTCATAACTAGCGGAGCAAGCTACTATGTATTCTGCTTCAATTATGCTGAGAGAAACACTGGACTATTTCTTACTAAACCATGAGATCATGGTGAATCCCAGACAATAACATCCACCTGAGGTGCTCTTTCTATCTGCGGCACTTCCTGCCCAATTTGAATCTATATAGCCATACAATCTATAGTCATGATCTCTAACATAGTAAAGTCCAAAGTCTATCATACCATTTAGGTACCTCATCACATGCTTTGCAGCTATCAAGTGAACATTTCTAGGTTTAACTAGATACTAACTCAAGGTGTTCACAACAAATCATATATATGGTCTTACATTCGTCAGATGCATCAATGACCCAATAATATGTCTGTACCGAGTCATATCCACTAACTCGAATGATTCATTAGATAACAACTTTAGGTTGGTGTCCATGGGTGTGGCCATGGCTTTACAATCCAATATTTTGAATCTTTCCATGATTTCTACTGCATACTTTCCCTGGTTCAGAAATATTCCTTCTAGGATCTTCCACACTTCTAGCCTAAGGAAATAATGCATCAATCCAAGATCTTTCATCTCGAATTCTTCATCTAGCTTATTCTTGCTTTCTGTGATCTGTTTACTGTTTCCAGACAGAAATAGATCATTTACATACAATAATAGTATGACAAGTTCATCATCCATAATATTTATGTAAACATTAGGATCAGATTTACATTTGGTAAAGCCCAAGCTTGTCAAGAATCTATCTCTTCTACAATACCAAGATCGAGCTAGCTTCAGTCCATACAAATCCTTTTTCGACTTTCATACATGAGTCACTCTGTCTTCGACTTCAAATCCTATTGGTTTTTCGATGTAAACCTCTTCCTCAATCATACCATTCATGAAGGTTGTATTTACATCCATCTGGAGTAGATCCCACTTCATCATGGAAGCAAGTTCCATGATGGTTCTGATGGAAGTGTACCTTGTTGCTGGAGCAAATGTCTCTTCATAATCAATCCCCTCTTTCTAAGAGAATCCTCTAGCCACAAATATTGCCTTTTACTTTTCAATACTTCCATTAGCAGCAAGTTTTATATTGTATATCCATTTTGAAGGTACCACACTCTTGTTTTATGGTTTGGGTACTATATCCCAAACATCATTCTTCATTATTGACTAGTATTCTTTTGTCATTGCTTCCACCCACTCTTTCTTCTGTGCATATTCCTCATAGCCGGTGGGTTCTTGATCTACAAGGTCACACATCAAATATGCATAACTGGAGTATGGCTTTGATCTTTTGCTTGTTCTCGTGGAGCCTTCTGGAGCTACATATTTCTCTACTTATTGTATGATTTCTCTTACCCAAGCAGGTTTTCTCTTTCGATATATATCCATAGTAGGGGGTTCCTAAGGTTCTAGCATATCATGATCTTCCGATGCTACTATTTTAGGAGAGGGTCCAACTTCTACCATTCTGGGAGGTACATCCTCTTCATGTACTTCTTCAAGCTGACACGTTTTATATTTATTAAGAGCTTTCTCTTCATCAAATGTTACATCCATACTAATCTCTATATGATGGAATCCTGAAATGTAAATCTTGAAGGATTTGGGGACTTCACAGTATCCAACAAATATTCCCTTCTTTCTAGAAGGATCCAACTTGGTTCTCTTCTCTTTCAGAATATGTACATATACTAGAAAGGCAAATATCTTTATATGGCTTACTTCGGGTTTCTTTCCTGTATACATTTCTTCAAGAGTCTTGAATCCAAGGGCACTGTGAGATAATCTATTCTACACATACATAGTTGTTCTTGTTGCATCATCCCACAGGTGCATGGGGAGGTTTTGGTCATGAATCATTTTTTTCACTGCTTCCATAATGGCTCTATTCTTTCTTTCTGTAAGACCATTCTGTTGAGGATTGTAGGGAGTGGTTAGTTCCCTCTTGATTCCATCCTCCTTGTAGAATGCTTCAAATTATTTTGAAGTATATTCTCCACCATTATCTGATCTCAGTGTCTTGATTCTTCTTTCTAAATGGTTCTCTATCAAGGCTTTGAATTCCTTGAATTTCTCGAACACTTCACTCTTGTTATTCAAGAAGTATATCCATGTATTTCTTGAATAGTCATCAATAAATGTGACATAATATTCATATCCACTTAAATATGTGGAGGCAATAGGACCACATACATCAAAATGAATTAATTCCAACGTACATTTAGTATTTGTTTCACTTTTCAGAAAGGGATTCTTGATGTTCTTTCCTCTTGCACATCCTTTGCAAGTTCCCTCATGATCAATTTTAAATATGGTAACCCTGTTACCACCTTGCTCACATAAGGTAGTGCTTTGTAGTTGATGTGAGAAATCCTCCTATGCCATAGTTCACTTGAGCTAGTAGTCTCATGGGAAAGGGATATCTCTGGATGTCCTTTGAGTTTTTACAGTCCTCCTTCTTCAGCACCAATGACCACAACATCTTCAAGTGTCTTTCCTTTGGACCACATAATTACTTGTCCATCCATGAAAGAAACTCTATATCCTTTCTTATCTAGTGCTGAGATGGAAATTAGGTTCTTTTTAAAAACTAGTACATATAGTACTTCCTTCATCTTCATGGAAGTCCCAGATTCAAGCTTGTATCTTAATTCACCAATACCTTTGATGGGATATTTAGAGTCATCTCCTAATGATACTTTATGAGGAGAGCTCTTTTCTTTAGGTATTGACAAATTTTCCTTCTTCCCCGTCATGTTCTTTGACGCACCATTATCGATAAGCCATGTATCTTCTCCAGGTGTTACAGACCCAGAGAGTGCAGAGAATAGTACATCTTCGTCTTTTGTTAGTCTCTTTCAAGGTCTTTCTTCATCATCCTCATCTTCAGATAGATGAGCATGATGTCTTTTGTTGTTGTTAATCTTTGATGGACACTCTATGGAAAGGTGTCCTATCTTATGATAGTTATAGCATTGATAATTTGAGTAATATTTCTTCTAATTTTTTACTCTTTTCTTTTGAAACTTCTTCTTTGAAGGTTTATGACTACACTTCATGAAGTTTGGTAGTTTTCTTCCTTTAGTATGGATGGCTAGAGCTTTATCATCTTCTCTGACTAGAGCTTCTCTATTAGCTACTCTAGCATCTTCTTGAATGCAATCTTCCCATAAAATTTCAAACTTCATACTTTCTTTTCTATCACACAGAGTCTGTATGAATGAATCCCAAGTTCTAGTGAGACCATTGAAAGTAGTCATAACTAGTTCATCCTCATCAAGGGTGTCTCCAATAGCACTTAGGTGTTACCTGAACTAGGAGACCCTTGTGAAGTAATATTGAATTGATTCTCCTTTTCTCATCTTGGTTCCCTTTAGTTGACCTCTCAAATTCATATTTCTGTTGATGTTCCTTCCCTCATACATTCTGGAAAGCACATCATATATTTTCTTTGGTTTCTTCTTAGATGACACTTGAGGGATCAAGTGATCTTTGATAGAACAACAATGATCATCATTGGCTTGATTAGGCCTTATTCATGCTTCTCCTTAGCTTCATATTATTTTGGTTCTGCAACTTCATCCTTGATGTACTTCTCAAGACCATTCTCTTTAAGAATGACACCAATCCTATACTTCCATGCTAGGAAGTTTTCTATGCCTTCCAGTTTGTCCCCAATCTAATTAGTGCTTGGGGCCATCCTATCTAGGAGATTACCAAAAATTGAAATTTCTCAAAATGAAAATCTAACTTTACCAAGATATGTGCTTGAATGAGGTGAGTTGGTTGGTCCACTTGGTTTCTGGAGATCCCAAATCCTTACCCTTCAAAACTTGCTTGCGAGGTTGCAGCTTCCACAAAAATTTTGGTTCTGGTTTTCTACAGTTTCCTAGTTTTGCTTTCACGGAGATTCAACCACCCAAAAAATTTGATCCTAGGCTCAATAGATGCGCTCTAGGGAGGCACAAATTTCTATGCAAGAAGATATTCAAAATTCCAAACTTTACAAAAACCCTAATTTCTTCTAGAGGGAGAAGAGAGAGAGTTTCACCTTGTGAAATTTGTTCTATTTACGCTAGCTCTGATACCATGTTAATATTTCATATGCTTAGCTAGATATCATTAGTGTTTAATCCAAATTCACAACAGTAGCATATGCAGAATCACTGAAATAAATACAATCACAATATAGACACAATATTTATCCTGGGAAACCCTCAAGGGGAAGAAAACCCATCAAAACTTCGTATGTATAAGATGTATAAGATAAAACCCAAAAACAAGAATTATCCTCCTTGCAAGTATGTATCTCTCTCTCCTATGCGCTACACAAGTGAGTGAGTCTGTGTTCTAATTAGGAACACAACTCCTCTATTTATACATTTTAAGTCACTTGACTTTTACCCTAACAAGTTAGCCCCACTTAACTAACTGGGTCGACTTCACCTAGGAAGACTCAAAACAATATTAGATATTATTCATTGGGGTACTATTGATCTAATTTACAATGGAGGCTTTACCTCATGACTCTATGATGACCGATTACAATAATAACATCCCGACGGAGGAATAGAACATCTCGCTTTGGGTACATCAGTAAAATACATTTAGAATATCCTTTGAAGTTACAACATTTCAACAAATACTAATATAATATAATTACTATATATATTAATATACTATATAATTCTAAGATTAATATAATATAATTAATATAAATATACAATTTGATATGTAAGTTCAATATAATATAGTAACTATAAATATTAATTACTATCCTAACCCTCTATGAAACCATTGGCCAATATTTACTTGGTCTAACTAAGGAATCTAGAACTAGGGGTTTCATGCATCCTCCCTTGAAGTCCACCTTTATTGCACTCATCCCAAAGACATATCACCCTGAAACATTGGAGGAATTCCGACGAATATCTTTGTGCAACATTTCTTACAAGGTGGTAGCCAAAATCATCACCAAGAGACTTAAGGTGATCCTTTCAAAAACAATCTCAAATGAATAGTTTGGGTTTCTTCAAGGCCAACAAATTCATGAGGATATTGGTCTTTCTCATGAAGGGTTTCACAATATAAAAACAAAGAAACTTAAAGGGGAAGTGATGAATATTGATTTATCAAAAACCTATGACATTGTAAGTTGGTTGTACTTGAGGGTAATGCATCTTGGGTTTAAGTATTCTTTTGTGAAGTGGGTTATGAGTTGCATAAATACAGTTTCTTTTGTGGTTCTAATAAATCAATCAACATCTACTTATTTCATTTAAAAATGGGACTCTGTGAAGAATGCCCTCTATCCTCACTTTTTTTCTTTTAGTTGTGTAAGGACTGAGCTGAGTTATTAACAAGGCAAAAAGAAGAGGTTCCTTCTTAGGAATTCCTATTTCTCCAAATTTTCAAATAACTCTTATCTTATCCGTGGATGGGGTTCTAATATTTTGTGATGCATCAATTGGATACGTAGAGAAACTAGGGTAAATACTTGAGTTGTTTGGGCAAGCCATAGAAATGTAGATAAATTCCAGGAAATCGTCAATCTCTTCCATAAATATGGAAGAAGCGGAAGTTCTAAAATACACTGCTATGTTTCCTTTCAAGATGAGAATCTTTGATGAAGGTTTAAAGTACCTTGGTTTTATGCTTAAACCAAACATCTATAAGAAATAATATTGGATTGGATAATTGCAAAGTTGGAGAAAATACTGTCATGTTGGAGTCACAGGAGGTTATCAAGAGCTGGAAGGCTGGTACTGGTAAAATCAATGCTTGAAGCGATCCCGATTTATTATATGTCCTTAGATTGGATACCAAAAGGGATACTGTAGAAGGTAAGAAGGATTTGCTCAAAATTCCTTTGTACTGAGCAAAGTGAAAACTCAGTGACTCCTTGGGTTAAATGGGAAAGAGTATCCTAGCCCAATATTTTCGGAGGTTCAGGGTTGAAAAACATCTTCAAGTTCTCCAAGGCACTAGTGACAACACTTGGATGGTGACTCATTTCAACAAACAACCTATGGACTGAGGTGGTATCACAAAAATATATTGCACCTAATATGTTGATGGATTGGATTCACAAGCCAAATAAATTTCAACAAGTTGTTTTAGTCATATTGTAAGCCATGCTAAACTCCTTTCAATTAATTGAGGAAAACTTGGCGTGGAATATTGGGAATGGTTCTAAGGTTAGAATTGAGGTTGACCAATAGCTGGGGTGCCAAAAAAAGCACATTATTCCTCAATCTATCATCCAACACCTACTACAACAAGACATTTTCCACCTCAACCAAATATCAGATGTGTAATCTACCACATTGTATAATCAAGGCTGGAAAAGTGCAACTATCATGGGTTTCTCAGAAAATCAACATGTTGTGTGGAACTCCTAATTAAATTCTTTGTGTACATCTCATATGCGATTAGCAGACAAAATATTTGAGCTTATATGGATGTTTACACCTCATGGAACATACACTCCAATGATGGGGTACACAAAACTTACCACAGTAGGGCATCATGGGGTGCAACTTTGGCGGTGGAAGGGCATCTAGAAGTCAAAATGTCCTCGCAAAGCTAAGCCTTTCATGTGATGCATCTTAACAAACAAAGTTCCAACTTGGGATAGATTTAATAAGAGAAATGAATGACCGAGTTGGTTTACACTCTTTCGGGATCATAAGGAAAACATTACAAACCTGTTTGTAAAGTGTTCCTTTATTTCTCAAGTATGGGGTGAGTGTATCCAAAGACTCGGCTTAGATATTTACTGCATGGATGAAAATGTCAAGGAAGCATGGAAAAATCAAGTTGCATCTCCAACATCAGAAAACTTAATTGATTAGCCGCTTCTAGTTATTTGGGGATTTTGGATTGCAAGGAACAGATTAATGTTTCAAGACCTGCCATCGGTCCCTAAGATCATTGCAATACAATTCCTAGATATCCTTTCACACTTCCCACAACATAAGGATACCCCTACTCCTATAATTATAGAGATATGATAGATAAACAAAATCGTTCCTTGGTCCTTCTTCAATGGGGATTCACAAAACAACCCTTGTTGTGGGGGGGAAATACTATACCTTTCAAAGAGTTCATTTTTCAAAATCCAAATGGAGCTAGGAGAAGGGACAAACAATTAAGTTGAACTCATGTCCATAAAAAAATTTCTCTATTTTGCAAAGGAAAATGCATTTACTTCAATCCAAATCTCCGAAGAATCAATGAATGTTATAAATTGGACAAACAAAGGTAAAAAATGTCAAAATATTTTTCTTCTTTCTTTGGTGGAAAAGGTTCTTTGGCTCAAAGATAGTTTTGACTCTTTCACTTGCCATCATGTTTATAGAGAAAGGAAATCCATTGCATATTATATTTCAAAATTAGGGATCCATTTAAATTATGGACAATGGTGTTAGAATAATCAATCCATAGTTACCCATATTTGACATTAATTAACCATTTTTGTCTTATTCCTAGATTCCTAGATTCCTCACTATGCTAGTTGGCTTCCACTAGCACCTAGAAGTCAACACATGCTAAAACTGGGTCATGGAGCGCTTTGGAATCATCTTGAAAACATTTTTATAAACTCTACTTTTATTCCATAATAGTAAAAGCGTGGTTCTTCTTTTTCTGAAAGCTGCCTTGCTTTACAATAGTTTTAAGGCAAAAGGGAAAAGCTAGTCTAGGAGTAACTGCCTTGTTTTTGCCTTCATCATCCTCCTTCCTTTTCTACAACCAAAAGCATGTATCCAATCTCTTTCCATCACTTATCAGCTGGCATATCTGATTCAGGCAATTCATGAGCATATTCTTATATTTGGAAAGTGTTTTATGCACCTGTGGGGGATTTGACTAGTTTTAGTAATCCTGCTATTTGACCAATTCGAATAGCATCCTTATACTTTCAAATCTCTGATGTAATAATATATTTGGACAGCCTATCACTTTATTAGGTTGGTTGATGTACACTTATTCAATACAAGATTGTGTTATGCTCCAATTTCAGTCTCCTTCTATGTGAATTTTGCATGTTTTATTAGCAATTTTGTAAGTGTAATTATTCTACCAATTGGGTTCAATTTCCAAAAATGGAAGGTATTCAATGCACAGAATGAGGGATTTTTTGAATTCTGCCATAGGTCATTTATGGACTATATAAATATAACAAATTGATCCATTGAAAATAGAACTTTTATTATTAACAGTTTTGATAACACTGAATAATTCATGGGGTTTTTAGATGCATATGAAGTCAACCTGAATTATACTAATTTTGTATGAATATGATGGAGATATACTCTATATATGTATGAATCTCTATGCATGATATATATAATCTATGCCATGTTTTTTAATGACAGTGGCTATAGGGCTAGGGACACGAAATGCATGGTACACATGCATTATGCAGAAAGTAATTTTGTTTTCATTAATAATATTACGCTTTAAATTATTATTATATGTAATATCATAATATTAAAAAATTAAAAAAAATACAAGAATGTGAACAATAAAAACAATATAATTAAAGGAGGGAAAATAAATTAAAAAAGGATAAAATAGGGAAAATAGAGGATTTGGCGGGAAAGGTTGAGATACATGAGGTTTTCAATTGGGGATCTAGAATGATTGGATGTTCATATAAATATTTAAATGGAGTGGGCATACTATGTGAGGATAAGCTAAGGAAAGATCATACCATTGAAGAAGAAGTGGGAAACATAAATTATTTTTAAATCTAGATTAGACGTAAAGTCAATCTAGTTATTCAAAGATATGCAAACAGGAGTAATTAAAAGAGGTTACAACAACTCTCCAAGTGTGAGTTGTTGTTTGTGGCTGCATAAACACTACGTCAAGGATTTTCCCAGATGAGACATGAAGGATAATCTACGACTCTTAACTATTGTTGTGGAGAAGTGGATCATGGATCTCTAACATCCATAAAGGGAGACAAAAAACCCTAGCATTTGAAGGGCCTAGTGAGATGGATTGGTGAGACAAACCCTAATGAAGAATTCCATCGCAGGTTGTGGGATTGAAGTATCATATATAGCGATATAGACCAACATATGAATAAAGGGATTTATCCAAACTCATACAACTCATGGTTACTATAAAAGAGTCCCCCAATGGCGATAAAGCCTGACTAAATAATGACACTAAACAATTATGATTGAAAGGATTCAAGGTATATGGTTAGTACTGAAATATGAATTTTCCCATATTTCCAATCCCAATCTAGTCCATTGATCCAACTAACCCATTTCCATTTTCTAATTAAATTCACCTCACATTCTTTCAGATCAACTGCAAACTTCTTGTTGTATTGAAGTGAAAAGACATCTTCAAGTTGAAACAATTTCAGGTCAAAAGTTTCACAACAAACCCTAGAATTACTTATTGTGTGCTTATTGAGCCCATAACTTCATGCCTCAAGACAAGCCCTTTTCACAGTTTGGGTCTCGACCTCGCTGGTAGATTGATGGCAACTTCCTAGCTATTCAGGTGAATTTTAAATGACCTAGCCTTTAATTATATACTAGTTTACAGTGTTTGTCTTTATGATGATCATTACATTCATGTTACCAAGGTTTCTATGTTGGAGAAGGTTATGGACTTGGGTAATATCCAACCTATGTACCCCAATGCGTAAAGTATAGCATAAGGAATCACTCCTTTCTAATTTATTTGGATTAAGAAGTTTACCTGAGAGTTAAATCCACTAAAATTTTCTTCTTTTTCTTTGTGCTTGTCGTGATTCGATGACAATTTTTTCTTAATTTTGGTCCTTTTCAAAACTATTGGCCACACCTTCCATGTATTTGATCAAGCATTTGTTTTTCTACAGGGTAGCTTGTAAATGGTATGGCCTCAGCCTCCCACTGTAGTCACAAATACTAGTCACAATAGAAGGTTAACAACTCCAAACATGTATGCTTGACAGTTGTATTTTTTTTCCTTTACTCTTTTTAGGATTATGATCATGATTCGTGATTTCTTAAATATGCATCTCATCAATATATTTTCTTAAATAAATGCGCTTTAGATTATATTCATTGTACTTGCAGGCCATTAGCATTGATTGTAATGAATGAATTTTAGAATCTTTCAAAATCATGCGTGAAAAAAAGATAAGGGGTATTCCAGTTGTTGAAGGTCAAAGAAATAAGATCATCGAAAATATAAGCATGAGGGACATTCAGTTCTTGCTTTTAAAATAAGATATTTTTCCCAAGTTCATGTACTGACCAATCTTTTCAGTACGTCTAAATGAATATCAAAGAGGAATTAAATGTGTGACTTGCAAGTGTTAACACCAAAAAATGTTCACCTAGCTCTCCATGGTCTAAACCATAATTATACATCATATTCCCACCATTATTTCCTCCATTTTGACTTTCACAACTAAAAATATACTAAATATGGTCCAAAACATTATTATTCCTTCCCCATAAATGAATGGAAGCTCAGCATTTATTGTGATTTATCCTCACTCTCTCCAAAAAAGGGCAAAAAAACCCTAAAAATGAGAATGGGTCAAAAACCATAGATAAATACCATGGACAATAAAATACCATGGGTCATTACCATGGTTCAAAAACCCTTGGACCATCCTATAAATATATTGTGAAGGCCTCCCCCAAAACACTTTTAGTCACTTTTTGGCCATTCTAGAAACACACTTTTGGTCACATCACATATCATTACTTTTCATTCACTTGCCATTGTTCCTCCTTTCTAGCCACACCATTCCCATGACGTACGTTGATATCACTCCGTACCCATTTGACAACCATTCGTGGAAGATACTGGAGAACCAAACTATGGAGTTGTGGGACCATTTCCTCAGATGACTACGATGGCCCACATTACAAAAAAAGGTATGAATGTTCTTATGTTTATTAGTTAGTAGAATATATCTGAAAAAATCTAAAAAATATTATTAGTACTATTCTTGTTTCCCGTTTCCATTGTTGAACTCTACCCTATGATCTAGATGATCTAGGGTAGGTGATTTTGCATATAGTAGGGGATAAATATCCACTACAATTTTTGCTACTCCACTCGGACAATCCATTCATATATTTTTTTTTGCAGGTGTTTCTACTGGTTTGTTCTTCTTGAGTACCTTCAATCATCACAGATCTGGGCCCCTCACAGCAGATCTGAACTATCCTTGCCTCATTTCCTGCCCCCGGCCCAAGCCAACAGTATTTTTCCAAAAAAAATCCAGTTCCAGCTGAGTCACGCTCATTTGACCTAAAGATGCGACCCAGTCGCACCTTTTTTCCCAATAAGCACAACCCAAGTCGCACCTTTTTCCCCGATAAGTGTGACGTGGACCAAAAAAAAATATCATGCTTGTCACGGATTTTAGAGTGACCCCAGTCGCTACTGTGACTCAGTTTTGTGTGACTTGAGTCTTCTAACTATTTTTCTACCCTGATCACGAAGGTTTCCCAGTTCTGTGCGATCTCGATCACGCCTGCTCCGCCAACAAGTGCGACCTACATTTTTTCAGCCCTTTTCGATGTTTGAGATCCTTGTTCCAGATGGGTATGTTTTTTACCCCTTCCCTACCTGTTTATGTCCATAACTGATCCATTACAACCCCTTGGTTTGTTTTGAGGTCCTCTTTGCCTTGTATGTGAGCCTCTTGAGTCGAGCTTTGTAGTTGAGACCCCTTGTGTGTTTCCTACACCATGGTTAGATCCTTATGTGCTCATTTACTTATGTTTATTTTATTTTTTGGAAGAAATAATTATTTTGAATAATATTTACTGTTATTTATCTGCATTTGCGTCCCTATCATGAGATCGTTACGTATTGGTCATGAGATCGTTGGGGTTTATACACATCTCATGCCCTAAAGTGAAATGCTTGGTTCGTGACCCCCAAGCTAGCCTAAAAAATTAACTTAACTCCAACCAACATTGTATCCTCATTTGAGGACCAAAACAATCTTGTAGCTAAGTTAGGACATTGGGGATAGGCATCCAAATAACACCCCTTTGTCACTTAAATTTGAGACATAGTTTTTGTCCATTAGGGGACCAAAAGCCTCTTGTACTTGTTGACACGGTCATGGCTAGTTTATTGGGGGGGGGTGCTCTGTGGGAGTAAGCCACAATGAAGGGGTTCTAGAAGTCAGGGTGGAATACTGCACTCCATTCTGTACTAAAGGATAACCTTTCATAGTCCTCCTCATCCATGCCATAGTATACTGGGTGTCGAGGGCCAAAGGGTTGAAGTTCCAGGAAACCATCCCAGATGTGTCATGAATGAGCTAGCCTAGTTGCCATTCTTTCTAGGGCTCTTTTACCCATAGGTCCTTCTCGGTAGTGGGATTATCTTAGCTTATTGTTCTTCCATTTCATATTATTTGACTTGGATTCCATCACCCTACTAAGGATACGATTTGTGAGGGGATTCCATCTTGTAGTTAGGAGTTTGCTTGCACTTTTCCCCATAGGTTAGTGCATCATTTTATTTCTAGGTATTGTTTCTTGTTGGATTTCTGACCACTGTGTTGTCGAATCGCCTTGTTGTAACCCATTGTTGCAGTTTAGTTTTAGAGATTGATGCTGGCCTATGAGCCACCATTTGTACACTCTCCTTCTGCACACTCTATTGTAGTTGGGTTTTTGAGCCTGTGGTTGATACTCTTGAGTTTTCATTCATTACACAACACTCCATCATATCATCATTGCTCCACAACGCTACTCGCATAGACTTAGGGGGCATACCCCTAAGTTCAGTTCATTGACTTTTCATCTCAATATCCATATTCGACATCATTCACCACCTTCAGAGCCATCCACAGCATCTGAGTCTGATTTGGATTCTTACCAATCTGAACCCACCTTGTTCACTACTCCATCTAGCCCCATGGATAGTGTACCTGTTATTTCTTTCAAGGGGGAATGGTTGATAGTGAACTTGTTTCATTCCCACCAATCATTCCGAGTATACCTTCTACTTGACCTACAGGTCCTGCTCCTAGTGGGCTCTTTGCCACCGCATACACTGTTGTTGGTTCGCTACCCACTAGTGGTGGCCCCACTCTAGCCACCATGGTTCCCACCATACCACCATTTATACATGGGGGCAGTAGCCCTTCCACTTCCATTTCGGCTATTCCTACCATCCCAGTGACTACTCCTATTGTCAGAAGTCAACCTTACCCACCCCTAGTCATCCATGGGAACTACTTTCCTCCTGGCACTGACACCATTGTTGGCCCTTCTCGGTCCACTCTTGATTCTAGTCTACCTTTTATGCCTACTCTCAACCTACCTGATTTGGCACACTTGACCAATGACCCCATTCATCTTAACCCACTATGGCCTCCTACACCTACCAAAATTCCCTCAGACATCCCTAAGTTTGAAGGAAAGGCAGGAGAGAACCCCCAAAACCATATTATGTCATTCCACTTATGGTGTTCATCTAACAGCATAGTGGATGATTCAATCTGATTGTGATTATTCCAGTGCACACTCACAAGTGTTGCGGCCGAGTGGTATATCAGGTTGCCTCATGCCACCTACCCATAATTTTCCTCCTTAGCCTCGATATTCCTTCAATACTTCAAGTTACTCATCTATTATGATGAGTGTGTGGAAATATTATTATCCTGTAGACAAAACACAGCTACCTGTATCACAGATCATATCCATGAATGGCGTCATCACTGTAGCCTGTGTAAGATCCTATTAGATGATAGGATTTTCTTATATAGGTTTCTCAAAACCTTACTCCCCCCCATCTCCAAGTACGTTGCGTCTGAGCACCCACAAAGTGAGGAGGAATCCATCCTGAAGGCACAACAGTTCGATCTCATATACGCCCAATCGGGTTACTTGTATACCATTATACTCGATTCTCCCTGTGTCGACAATTGATGTAGAGATACGTCGGGGGCATCCCATGTTGTTAATGGAGTCATCGGCTCTATTACTCAGCATCCCAACTTTTACATGGCCTCTCCTTCGATGCCACCCCATTCTGGTAACACCCCAAGTGTTTCCCAACCAGGTTATGCCCATGATTTTTCCCACGTAACGGCTTAGTCTGAAGCCACACCTTCCTATGCGCCTCTTGTGCCCATTCCTCACGTTCATAGACCGAATTGTTCGGCACACTCGTGTATTGGCTAGACAGTCGGATTCACGTCCCCACTAGTTTCTCCTTCCTATTACCCACCACCTATGCAACCTACTCTGGATCCAGCCTCGACTCTTCCTGCAACTCCAGGACAGGTCTATGAACAACAGAACCTCCCTAATCAACCCGCCCCCAATAACCAACAAATGCAGCCAAGATAACAGAGAGGTAGGAATTAGGGTAACAACCATCCTCAAGGAGGTGGCCAACAACCTAACCCTCCAAACAATAATGGAGCCAACCCTCCTACACGGAATCCCCAGCATCCCGCTAGACCTGGGAAGAACCCATAGTTGTGTACTAACAATCTATGTGCCATCTGTAACACTTATGACCATTACATAGATCAATGTCCTTATACGAAATGCATATGTTAATTACTCCAAACCAATACTCAATGTTACCCCAATGGGGCTACTTCAGCTCAGTCAAACCCAGCACCACCAGGTCCTCCGCCTATGGTGCTCCAAAACCCCTTACCAAACCAAGGGATGGTTATAACCCAACCCTTGGTGCCACAACCCCGCAACCACTTCTACGGGTCAACCCATTGATCCTGGTTTCTGTCACCTTATGACTTTATCATCTGATGTCAACCTACAGACTCAACGAAACCAGTATGGTTCCACCACGGAAACCATTGAACCCTCTACGACATCTACCTCCACCACTCCAGGTATGTCTTTGCATTAGTCGAGACCCCCCATGGACGGTACTGCAAAATTCTTATGGTTCACTTTGCATTGGGTCGTGACCAACACCACTGCCAGAACTGTGCTCAACTATATTATAGTCGACGACTTGGACCAGTCTCCCTCGGCCATGTCTGCCCTGGAAGAACTCAAAACTTGTCCTTCACAATGCAAAGCATTGTTATCCACGTTAGGTGTCGTTTATCCCTCTGAATCTAGGTTGATCACTTTCGACCTAGATCAAGGAGAACCCCGGATGCCATCATCCGTTGCCTTCCAAATTTCGGTCACGATTCAGAATTTGGTTATTCATCGATGCATCATTAATGAGGGGGCATCCACCTGTTTTATGTCAACCTTCATTTGGTAGAAACATGGATCCCCCACCCTTCAACCTTCTTCCACCGCCCTTTGTGCCTATGATGGTTGTGATGCTCAACCCCAAGGCGTTCTCATGAATGTCCCTGTTGAGTTAGCCGACAAAAAAATGTTCATTGAAATTGAGGTTTTCAACGCCCAACTCAATTACAACCTCCTTCTAGGATGCAGTTATATGTATGCAATGTCAGTCATTTCCTCTACCATCTTTTGACTCTTGATGTTCCCTCATGATGGGAAGATTATGATCGTTGACCAACTAATGTATTATGACCGTAAGGGACCGGCCACACTAGAATATGTCCTCCATACTATCGACACTACCATCGAAAGTGCTTCCATACCTTCCCTATATGTTGTTGGCCCAGGTTTATTTTCCAACGCTATGTTGATGGACACCTTTTTGTCCTTACCGTCTCCTCCTTCACTGACTGACATATCAGATTTTTGCACTATCATATCCGGTAACATTCCAACCTCCCCGTAGCCACAGTTGCAACCTCAACCACAGTCCTTGGGGAATTATTAGGGTTCATTCCCTATACACACAATCCCCTTCCTTTTTCTACCATCAGGTATTGTTAGAAAACCAATCATGGCTACTCTCAACCTTCTGGGTTTCATTTTGGGTATTCTCGTGTGGTATCTTGATCCCCCCACCCTTCCCACGGCTCTACAAGTTGTGTTGACTCCCATCCAACCTATTGAAATAATGTCGCACCCACCTCCTGGTACACCAATGACTGCTCCTATCTCTACTCCTCCCCCCCTCCTCCCAAGAATACTGAGGGCAAGAATCCCAAAGTAACGGAAGAACTACGTCCTCCTCCTATGTATGTGTTATGCGATGTCCAAGTCCATGTGACACAAAATTATCCTGATTTGCCTATCCTTCGCACCCACATGCGCACTGTAGTCAAGATTAATGACACCCTAGTGGTCGATGTACCATACATACATGTGGTTAAGAACAAATCGCTCTGCACCAACCATCCATGTGCAGTTTGTGGCTTATATGGTCATTATTCCCAACATTTCACAAATTTTCCTGAGTACCAGTCGCTCCTCAATGACCTCCGCAAACACTCCCGCGAGTCTGACATTATTGTCCTTGAGGAGATCCACCCCCTGGCTTCTTCCTCAGACACCACCAACATCATTTACACGATCTCTACTTCTAGTAGTCCTTCCTCCTCATTGATCATGGAAGATCCCCATGATCTATACTGGCACCACTTTTGTGATGATGAAGAGATATTTAAAATTGCCACCAATTTTACCCCATTTCACTTATCCCATGATATGGAGTTGAATATTCCCATTGAATGTCGGATTCCATCACTACACCTTACCATCGAGCTTCTACCTAATACTTCACCATTAGAACAATGCCTACTTATGCTTGAATGAACCAATGAGGACCGCCGTGCTGCTCTCCAAATTATTGGAGCAGCAACGACCCGGTCAAAGTCCCATTATGACCCCCACGTCCACCCACGCACCTTTAGTGAGGGGGACCTCGTCCTTGTTTACGACCAAGCCCATGATAAGACTAGAAAAGGGAAGTTCGAATCCATGTGGTATGGCCCTTATGTCATCCATCGATGTCTTAGCAAGGGCACATATCTCCTTACTGACTCTAACGGTTTCCTCTTGAAGAATCCCTACAATGGTCTCTACCTCAAGAGTTTTATGCCTGAAGTCACTCACCATTATTCCTAGTTTCACGGTTGGGTGACCCAGAAGCATGGGAGTAAGTTTTAGCATAGATGACTCTAAAACCTAAATGGTCCCCAATATAAATGTGTTAGGGAAGATGAATTCAATGTTCTTAAACTCTCCTTATTTGTTTCCCTCTACCTACTTCCATGCATACAAATTTCTCAGAAAAACACCTTATTTTCCTAGTCCAAGTTACTGTTTGTATGCAAGTCTCTTATAATAAATTTAATTAAATTGCAGCAGTATCAGTGATCCGATCTATATATCAGAATTCAGATCATTACACTCTAGGTTTAGTGTGGTTGCAAAAGTCCAAGACCAATCTATGACGATTTCACAGTTCAACCAACATGTCTCTAGGTTTGACTACCCATCTTAGACTAAAAAAAAGGTTCAAAGATTTGCCTTTGACAGTCCTTGCATCATGCTCGGTTTGAGTGCCCTTTTATTGCACAAGTTGGTAGTTTTATTCTAAGTCTACTTATTGCAAACTTACCTGTAACTATCCTCTTCTAGTTGTTATTCTGGTGTGTTCTCAACTTGTTCCACATGTTTGTCTCTGCTAAACAGAGGACTGCATCCTCAAATTTATGGTCTATATCTGTTCAGCAAAAGCAAGCATCGAGGAGGGAGGTTTATGCATACTAACTTCTACTATATTTTCTTTGACCCTAATTTTATTGGTCTCTATGATATCCTATGAGATATTAATTAGCTATTTGTAATCTCATTTGTAATTTTAATCTTCTCTAGATAAAATTCATATAACTATGATGACCAACAACAAGAATTAGAGTATTGTCCCAAATGTTTGTCATCAGATTGTGTGTCCAAAAATGAAATAGCAACAAAAAAACTCCCAACCAACAATGAGATGCATCATGATTTAGGACCATACAGGCTATAATCTCTACTATGAAAGGTATGCAAAAAATATTTAGCTAGAAAAGAAGGATGTTGACAAGAATAACCAATCAAGTGGCAGTAAGAAGTTAGAACATACAGATTTTCAATAATCACACAAATTCTTCTTAAAATATGATGTTGATATTAAAGTTTCTTTGGTTCTTAAAAACTAAAAAGAACATGTAAAGTTTCTTTGGTTCTTAAAAACTAAAAAGAACATGTAAAGTTTCTTTGGTTCTTAAAAACTAAAAAGAACATGTATTCAGTTCTAAAATAATTTCAAACCTTATGAATAACCCATAGCTACCAAATTACATATTTTTTTTTTTCCTAAAGTAACATCTTCTTCCATGGTGGTAACTTTTTTTACACCAAGAATGGAATTTTGTATAAGCCATCTGCTACAAGTCCCCTAGTTCAACCATAATAATTTTCGCATGGAGAACTGCAATTGTCTTATGATATGTAGCTAGATTATTACCCTTGAATATGCTAGCAAGCTTCATTTCCTTGTACACCCGAGAATAAGCAACTTATTTGTGTCTAGCCTGTAAATATTCTCATTACCACCAAGCTTGGGCCATTTATAGACATTTTGGATTATTATTGACTCGTTTTAATTTAAAATCTATGAGTTTATTCCTCATATTTTGTATGACAATACTAGAAACTGTTTCCATTTGAAAATTAATCTTTGTAAGCCATGTTAGGTGCTCTAGATTTTATGTCATCAATACACTATCTCGAATTTATATTCTTTTATAATATGTTTTAATGTTACCTGGGTTTTCTAACAACACTATTGTATGATGCATAGGCATTGAGAAAATTGTTGTAGGAGACCTTGTGTACTGCAAGGGAACTGAAGTTGATAAACAGAGTCCAAGGGAACCATCGAGAAACAAAGCCAATCATGGAAATGTTGGATATGAATTTGATGTTTTTTTTTGTACTAGGGGAATCTACAACTAGGGGCAGGGCTGGTACTCGTGTGAGACGGGGTCTACAGATCCATTCCTGCTACCACTATACCCCTATGTGCACCCACACAGCCCGCATGCATGGGGCACGGGTAAAACGAGGTTTGAACCTATGACATCATGAGGATTGCCTTAACAGTACACTCTATTGCCAGATGGTCTACCCCTCTACGGGACGATATGAATTTGATGTTTTAGAAGAATCTCTTGGAAGTGATTTCTCTCTAGAAAGTCTTAACATTGCAAAGGTAATAATATTTATATGAATTTTTGGGTCAAACATTGTTTATTGCAACAATAGTCATAGTTGATTCATGATCATTGTTTATTTATGGAATTCGCTCACATAAGGTAGCATTCATTTTATGAACATGTAATGACATATAATTGTTTGTTGTTTTTGTCATGAATTGATCATATTCTAAGGGTTTGAATGTTTACAACTTGCTCACAAAATCCCTAAATTCTTTGCTATTACAAGTCCAACATTTACCTTCTTTGGCACATATTAATGCACATGGCAATTTTGAATTTCAACTAATTCAAGAAATTGAATTTGAGATTTTATTAATTGTCTTATAAAGGTCAATGATGCACTAAAGCATGGATAAACATAAAGGATACATCTGATGATGGATTATAACTTTAGCCTAGATGGTATAACTAGAGAAACCATTTTTTCTCACAAGGGGTTTGTCCCCATTTTTTGTTAAAGATGGGGAAAGTTTACCAGAACATAGACTTGCCCAATACATTAATCTTTTTTGTGTGTGTGTGATATTGTGAATTGCAAAAGCACATTGGTAGAGGATAAAAAAGTATAAGAAAAAATAAAAGAATTAATGGATAACTTATCTTCAGGAAAGCTAAGCACAAGTCCCATCTTCCTGGCGAAGCTAACGTTTTAGTTTGAAGGGTTCAATGTTGTCAGTGAGTGTTAAGTGAGACGTAGATGTCTCCAAATTATTATAGTTTAGTAAGCAGTGATGCATGCACACATCTTAAAAATTGCCCCAATCTTTTTTGTTAATCTCACCATTGATGTTATTGCAAAGCAGTTTAGTTTGGACTAGCTTGATGATTAGTTAAACTTGGTTTCCATGTTTTTTAAAGGATATATGTTAAATCAATTTCCTTTCTTCTTGGAGGTATCTTTGTACTAAACATTTCAAAGGAGGCTTATAGCTCTGAAACTTTCCATGTTTTCCTATTGGTGTTTTGTATTGTATTCTAAACATTCAGAGGATTTATCTGATGACTAGGATAACAATAGTGTGCTACCTTTTTTTAGTGTGAACTTTGATTATTATGTTTAAGGGTGCTAGCTCAATAGAATATCATCTATCTTAAAGGCAAGAGGTTGGTGGTTCGATTCCTCCATGCCCTATCTACATAATCCAATAGCTAATTAAATGACCAGTTAACAACAATCAATGACTAAATAAATGACCAACTAACTACACTTAATGACTAACTAAATGACTAGTTAACCACAATTAATGACTAAATAAATAACCAATTAACAACAATAAATGACTAAATACATGACCAATTAATAACAATCAATGACTAAACAAATGACCAGTTAACGACAATCGATGACTAAATAAATGGCCAGTTAACTGCAATTTATGATTAAAACAATGACTAAATATACAACCAAACTAACCAATTAGAACAACTAATAAATGACTAAAATTTTGTAGTCACGTCTTTAGTCATGTTATAAGTGACTGGCAATAAATGATTATTAGTCTCGTCTCTGAATTTAGTCATTTATATGCAATTTTGAGTACATTTTTTAGTCATTTAGCTCACTTTTTCTACTAGTGAGTGACTTAACCACCTTATGTTGATGTATGACTAGGTGTGTACAAGGATTCTGACCCCCTAGGGGCATATTTAGGTCCTCCGCCTAAAATTCCCTCCTCAACGTACGGTCCCATGTGCACTATTTTCAACTTTGAAAATGAGTCTCCCACCCTATCAACATCAACATTGACACCTCCAACAAATCATGGCATGGAACAAACATTGGATCCATCAGTGTCACCTATCTTTCAAATCCCATTCTTCTACGCCCCCCATAGGAGTGTAAGGGATTTCGGTCATGGCCCAATTAACTCTCCTTAGGCTGACTCTGGGAATACTTGTGTGGTACCTTATGCCACCTTACCCAGAGATGGCCTCAAAGCCCTCAGTACACTATGAGTTCATGCCAGTGCGACCTGTTACACCATCGAGACTACACATCAAGCCAATCGCACTCATGACTAAGCCACCTCCTATCATCGCTAAACCCACCAATGAGGGCATAATTCAACCCAAGTTGAAATACCCCATTACAATCAACCACTTTCCTGAACCATATTTTTCAACGGTTGTTAAGCCTAAAGTAGAGGGCACACCTCATTCTAAGTTGAAAGATCCCAATATGGTTGATAAACCCATAATGTGGATCACCCCACCATGTTCTCCATGTGGACAGCAAGGCCATGCGACTAACATGTTCCTCACCTTGTCGGAGATTAGGAACTTACTCAACCCCACTGTTAGTGTGACGCATGTGTCTTAAGCTGTAACAAGGGGCACATCAACCTCGTCCCCTCCTAACAAGACTACTAAGTTGAAATCATTGTGCACCAATCACAAATGTTCTATTTTCTTTTAATTTGGTCACTACACACACTATTGTCCCAACCTCCCCATATTTCGAGAGCCTTTGGTGACCATCCACCTCACCACTCCTATGATTGAGAGTCCTCCACCGCAAACAAAAGAAACTGCTTCTATCAATGTTTTCACTATATTAGTGGCATCAATGGTTGTATCTACCCTCGAAATGGTCTTCTCAACAACAACTATCACTAAGATACCTTTACCACCAAGACCACAACCGATACACATTGAAATATAAGAACAACATGATGGATGCACATCCTATGGGAACCATACCCATACGATTCCCAACTAGAGTAGTACAATCACACCAAATTGTAACTATGTTTGATGAAACATCCATACAACCGCGATCAACATGTCAAGATATACAATGTGACACTTCTCCCTCTTCAATCCATAAAGTTCAATTTTACACCTATTTTTACACACGCACACCACATGTGCACATGTTGTGGTTTGTATTTTTGCACTCTCAATACCTTGTTCACGTTGTATGTTATACTTTAGTATTTGCTTCATGTGTGCAAGATTTTAAGTGTAGCGTGAAGATTTCAAACCCCGTCCACAATGGTCCAGGACTCTTCTCACAAGTATAATCCCGCAACTGACAGATAGGCAATGTCATCCCTTTGTTTACATTGCATTTACCAATACTCTCATTGATATCCATAGGGTATTCATTCACAGTAATAATGTGCCATAAACATTATTCATGTGAGTAACATGTCTCCCCCATGGGTGTGCATGCCATTTTGACCCCCAATAATTTGGCACCCATGATGTTGAACCCACACAAGCTCAAGGAATTTGATCCACTTTGGCAAGATCAACCCATAGTTAATCATTTATAAGTTGAGCATTTACTCCCCCACCGTCAACAATTGATGCCGCCAAATTCCTCAGCACATGTTACAATCTAGATTCACAATTGAATAGTCATACCCCCATCATCACTTCACCATTTGAAATCTCCCTTGTATCATACCCTCGCAAAGACAACAATGAGACCACCACCCTCTGAAGAAACCAATTCTATTCAGTTATTCATGGAGGAAGAATCTGCATGGCATTGATTTATGGGGCACCCATCTTCGCATTTTCACAATAATCATCACACCATCATGGAAAAAGTTCCCAAACTTACTCAAAACCATGGGAACTCCATCCATCATCAAATTGATTCCTCAACTCACCAAAAACCATAGGAATACAACCCATCATCAAATTTATCCTACAACCCACTCAAAATTGTAGCAATCCCACCAATTATTCTTTATGTGCAAAGGTTCCCCAATCCACTCAAAACCATGGGAACCACCCCATTCTTTTGGAAACAACCCTCTGGTTTCCTTTGATCGATGTTGTTGACTCTGAATATCCCCATGATTATAATTTTTGTTGGTCACCATTCCCTTAGTATTATGTCTCCAACAAAGCCCTTTATCTGCAGTTTGTCTCCCTTCGTTACACTTCGTCCCTATATTTTAAAGAATATTGCCATCAATTACTCCCCAAGTTTATATCGATCAAAGGAAGTCATGAGCTCCATGCTTATTAACCAATCTTGTTTCAGGTCATTCAGTCTCATAGTTGGTTAGAATATAATCTTGGTTCGCATGATAAGACCCTCGTGTTATCATGTACTTCATCTCTCATCGACGACAAATCGTTATATTCTGAGAGTTACAGTGGTTATAGTGGTGCCTTGGGATTCCTTTCAATCGATACAAGGAGCTGCCTCAAACTAAGTAGTGAGAGTCATTAGTACTCCCTAACTTAGTCATCTCCCCAATGCTCGATGTCAAAACATCTATCGCATTAAGATGAGTCATGCATTTCGAAGGTAGCAATATTCACATTTGCAAACCATGATAGTAGCACATTCGATACAATGAAGTGCCCCATTCAACGACTTCACCAACATTCAATTCCCCCACCCTTGTGGGATTCTCATGATCATCAACAGTTCAACTTCTTCGACACCAGTGACATCATTTCTAGGTTCATTTACTCTTGCATGGATCGAAGCCGACTTCATCCAAGTTCCAGCAGTTTTATTAGTTAACCCCTTGGTCTCCTCATTTTGTATCCACTTTGGCGGATGTCACAAACGTGAGTATGTCTACCTTGTTTGTATAAAACGCCATTTTTTTACCACTTGACCAACAACCTTCCCACATGGGAGGAACTATCAGTCTACACATGCTTCACATCTTGCAAGAACAAAGAGAGCAAAAGAAACAATTATGCATTATCATCCCTACAGTACCCTCTGAACCTCATACATCAAGGGGCATCTTTAATGCTTAAATATTGCACACATGCGACATTTTTACAATTCTTACAGTAAGGTGTCATCAACATATAGAATGCATCCCGCCGAAGAGATCCTCATCAAGATCCAGAAAACAGTATGATTCATAAGTGCCAAAGAAAAGTAAAAAATATAAGGCTGCGTAGACGAACCTATGTTTATGTGTGCTACTACACGTATTACCAATTCTATGCCCACGCTAGGCCTGCACATAATTCCTTTCAATATCCGCACGACTATCAAAACAGCGGGATCTCAACCACCAACCACACATTAAGGCTCATGAAGGCTCCTCGCCAACAAAAAATTGAACTTGTCTCCTCGGTATGATGGATGAGCATTCAATAGCCCTTATTGTGTACCTTGGAGCTAGTTCATGATGTGATGGGGTTCACACTTGGATCTAGTCGTTTCTTAGTCACCACTTGGCCCATAAAAAGAAGCCATGGGCATGTATATTATAAGAGAAATCTAGAGCAATTTTATGCTGCTGAAATTGTCTTGGAGCTTCTTCGTATCCCATCTCTTCCACACTGATTAGCATTCTCCAGGCTCCCTTGCCTCCTTCCTCCAAGGGGAAATTGTTTCTCCCATTTGTTTTTCAAGCTTTCTAGCATCTTGTGTGGACAAAATAGGCCTCTTTAAGGAATATTGTTGGATTCCTTTTGAAGCTCACACCTCTTAGGTGACACTACATGTATTTGCTTCACCATTATGCAATCTAAAGTGGTTCTTGCATTGGTTCTTTGTTATGGTTTGCACCCCCTTATCTCTTTTTTTTTTACCTTGTTTTGGTACCAACAAGAGATTGCAAGGTCTATTTGGGGTTATCACATTTGCTTTTTGTTTCTAAATATTGGGCCTATTCAACAACCTTAAGGGATTTCATCAAACGTGGGAAAGGCTACACACCTTTGTGCATAATTTCTCACAACATTATTTATTACATAGGACTTGCCCAGTGTTAGTTGATAAAGGTTGGAACAAGAACAATTTGATGCAATGTTGCAGTATCTCACAGGGTACTATAAATAATTGTATTGCAATTTATATTGATTTCTTGGTTGGTAAATAACCCTTTATTAAAGGAGGGGGGCAACATTTGGCTTAGATGCCATGACAGAGGGGTATCTTTTGCACTGAATTTGCTCAGGGCTTATAACCAATATTGTCCATTGATATGCACTTCAGCTATGCTTCATTAATATTTACAGGTCTTCCATCCATTCTTGGATGCAATAGTTAAGGCTTGTTAAATGTGAGATGTTACCCCATGGTGAGTTTCAATATGTCTAAGCACTAAAAATGCTTTGACTTAGTCACTTGACCACAACCAATGTGACTATGATTGAGTTCCATTTATTTTGAAAAAACGAGCATAATTGAGATTTCTTTCCTTCAATTTGAGGGAGATGTTTGACTTTTTAAGATATGTCATATAGATAGCTTGGTTGTCTAGGGTATATATATGTGCTCTACGTCAAAGAGGCCAAAACACATATTCTCCATTTAGAATTCTAACTTTGTTTAGGAAGTTGCAAGGAACATCATGATGCAAATCAAATAAAAGTCTATCTCAAGTATGTTAGAACTAGCAATATAAATACATATATCAAATAGTAAACCTAAAGTTGTCTCTTTACGTTTCCTTGAAATGATTCCTAAAACTATATTATTAGATAATATTTTCTTGGAGAGTATGTTATCCTTGAATAAATAAATGGTCCATTTTGCAAGTATTTCCTTCTTGAGATATCTCATTAGCATGAATTCCAACATATTTGTATATTTTTTAACCCGTAATATTTACGCCGTTAGGCGTTTCTCTCCGAAGAAGTTCGGAAATCCACTGTTCACTTTCGTCTATGGACCCAATCACATTACGACGCGTGTTTCTTGTTTGCCTGTTGGGTTTTTGGTTTACCCGTTGTTTCCTGCAGTTTTCCACCGCCTCGGACAACGCAGCTTGTTCCTGAAGTTTCCCCTGCCCGTGCCTCTTGATTCCCAGATTGTTGTGAAGCGAGAAAGAAGAATACGAGGATGTTCCGTCTATGGATTTTCATTTGGTTTACAGTAGTATTCTCACCGATTTCACTCACAACCTCCAGATCTCAAAGGTATTTTTCCTTCCTCTCATTTCGAACAGGCTTTCCCAGATCTCAAAGGTATTTTTCCTTCCTCTCATTCCGAACAGGCTTTCCCAGCATCTGGGTATTTGGGATCTCGTGGTTTGATGGCTCCTGGGCAGGTTTTGGTGTACGTTTTCTTTATTTTTTGTGACGAAATTCTGATGTGGGTGATGGGTTTTGGGTTATGACAGGACGGGTTGGGTGATCTGAGACAGGTTTAAGAGGCGAAATCGATGGTTTTGGGTGGGAATATGTCGGGCAAAGGTGCCAAGGGCCTTCTCATGGGAAATTCCTCTGCCCTCGTCAACAACAACAACAGCAAGCATAAGGACAAGAAGAAGCCTGTTTCTCGCTCATCTCGCACAGGCCTCCAGGTTAGTTCTTGTTTTTTTCACAGTCCAGTTGATTTTCACATCGTCTGGACTAGTTTTCTTGATCTTTGGCGTTTTTTTTTTGAATGGATGTTTATTGATTCAAGGTAGGAAGCCTTGAGGTCTGTCTTTGGGTATTTGAACTCACAAGGCTAGATTGTTTGAAAGAGAGGCTTTGGTAATTTCTGTATGTAATCTTAAACTTGCATCCCATTGTTAAGTTTCAATGTCTGTTAACTCTTGTTTTATAATAAGTTTAGGAGGTTTCTTTCATGGTGCATGGCTTCTTGAAAGAAGGCACCAAACGGCTTTTGTTGACTGTGAAAGGTTGTGCTGGAGAGGCTCTGTTTATTAGTTGAATAGCATGCACGGGATTTTTTTTCAAACACGAGGTTTTGCGTTTGTGCCACTTTTTTGCATTCTCAGTTGGTCCTGTTTCTGGCGTCTTCTTTCATTTTTGTTTCTTCTGGTGTTTGTATCATGTTCACGATGACCCATAAGCTTTTCACGCTTTTTTCCCTATGCCCTCCAGCCCATGCTTTGGGAACGAAATCGTAAAGGGCTAGAACATGAGTGCCTAATGAACATAGTGCTAACTTGAACCCTGAGCTTGACCAGCTCAAAATCAGAATCATATACAAAAAAGTGCAAGTGAAAAATACTTACTATTGAATATAATCATATACAGGAAAGTGCAAATGCAAACAAAAATACTCACTATAGAAGATGAGGATGCAGAGAAAATATCAAGACAACCACATACAATGAATCTGATTTGAATATGTAGAATCTTCTAGTAGTATTCTTTAAATTGTCATTAGGTTTGTCATCATTCTGATATATTGCACAATAGACTTGCTACGGCATAGGAATGCTTCTAAAGGAACCCTAGATACCTACTATCATTACAATAGCTTGCCTAATACACTTGCCACAACACAGGAACTCCGAGAATGCAAGCTGCCAACGAGGTATCCGTGGGGTTGATGCCCTTTCCAGTTTGGTACTCGCTGTCATTAATTCTACCTTAATTTCAGTATCTTGATAAATTTGCTATGCTGTAGGCACTATGGAGGGGAATGGGCAAAGAGCTAACAAGGTACCTGTGGGTCTGATCTCCTTTATACTATTTCCTGTGATATTTAAATTTTAAACAAATTGTTGATCACATACAGAAATACCCAACTCTTTGCCAAGGTTTAGAGAAGCATCTGAGAATTTCATCTGTGAAGAGCAGTTCTTGTGAGTTCCTTTGTCTCCCTTGATTTTAATTGTGATTTTATTTTTGGTTTTAATGCTCGTATAGCAAGTTAGTTCAGATTTGCTTGGATATTGTGGAGTTTGTTGTCACATTATTCTTGACATCAACACTTAAGATTATGCAGGGTTAGTCAGTGACGCCAAATACTCAGAATGATCCAGCAGAAATGGTTGTTTTCGATGAATTTATTGATCTAACATTTTCTGGTATTAGCTATAATGCCAGCTATTAATGCAAGGAAAATATCCTTTGTCTCTACTTCCTGATTTTGCTTGTATGCATTATATTGCCTTGTAATCTTGCATTTCAGACTTCCAAGTCTTGCAATTGTTAGCACTAGCTTTATGAGGCCTGCATTTGAGTTGTGATGATGTGAGTATCTTTTTTATGCTGCAGTTTCCAGTGGGACGCATCCACCGCCTGGAGAGAAATGTAGTGGAGAGAAATCTTAATGTGTTAAACAGAGTTGTTGTTACATCGACAACTAAACTTAACCCACGACATAGTATGATCTATCGAGGTACCTTGCAAATATCTGGCGATTAACCAATTCTAACCTACACTATAATCTGCATTTTATGGGGTATTCTGAAGTAATTTTTGTTTTAAATTCTACGTAAACTATAATTTTTAAACTTGAAAACTCTTTGGGATTTTGTTAAGGAATCATAAGAATTTCTTATCTGTATTTTAGTCATAAGCATATTATAAGAGAGCTAATCAATTTTTAAATTCTTAGTTAATAAACAAGAAAATGATAAAGGTAGCATTGGAGAGTTTAGACCAAATTTATAACCAAAATGCTAAGTTGATTCAAAGCTTGAGCTGTTATTTTTGTAGTAAGCTAAACTAGACTATTTGCACCTCAAATCATGCGAGCTTTTTAGCCAAAATCCTGCGGAAATTGTTCAAAGGGTAGTTTTCAGTGATTTGAATTGCATTAACTGGGTGCCCCAAGGGTAATCGAGGGTGCTGAATCCATTTCTGCAATAAAAATTGCTATTTTAACACTGGAAATCTAATTTTCAACAACAAATTGTGTTGCCGGATTCAGACCAAACTTGCCCTGAAAAGATGCAAATGGTCTAAAGATTAGCCAACTCCATTATTTTTCTTTTCTTTTAAAGAGGCCATCATGATATATTTATGTCAGATTTTAAATTTTGATTTACTTTTAATTTCAGATCATTTTATTTCATAATAATTCCTTAATAACAATAAGCATTATTATTACTAAACACTGCTCCTTATTGGATGAACCCGATCTCTCTGAATGTTCAGACCTAAAGAGAGAAACATAGGTTCTTTTATTTTCCTAAAACATGTTTGAATTGATGTTAGACATAGCTTCATCAAAACTAAAACCTTCAAAGTTTCCAGTTTATACAAATTCAGCAACTAGATTAATAATTACAATTGGATTTAAACTCGAATACCATTATAAAAATATTTAAACGCCACTAGCATTATAAAAAGAAAAGCCGTGTTCTATAAAGGGATGAAACGTTGTCACACTTGTAAAAGATAATTGATCAAACTTTCTCACTTGTATCGTGCTAAAGGCTTCGTTCCATGTACAAATTGGTAAAGGCTCAATAGTGAAAGAAATTTATAGTCTGCCAGGTATTTTTCAATTGATGTATTTCTATTACAATCTTGTAATTATCTTTTTATACAAACTGTTAAATAAAATTGGTAGTATTCCATTATTTTAGTTGTTATATTGTGTATTTACATTTTAGAATTTTAGATAAAAACAAAAGTCTATAATAGTAATATAATATAT